>JASANY010000866.1:0-83206 GCA_030849755.1 Trypanosoma avium
CATCGAAAGATGCAAGTGTTATTTCTTTAAATGTTCATTTAACATTTTCAATATTTATTTTATTGTTTTTTGGCAGCATTTGCCTATTTCCCATTTCACTGAGTGGTGTGATATAGGGGAAATAACAATAAAAATTATTCACGTCTAAATTCGTTTCTTTTTTTTTTTTTATTTTTGATTTTTTAATAATATTTCTATGGATTTTTTTTTTTTTTTTTTTTCTGGAACCGGCACATTTGTTTTTTTTTTTTTTTTCTCTTGCTCTTTCTCCTTAAAGCACGAAAGTATACTGTGTGGAAGTGGTAGTAAAAAATAAATAAATAATGCAATCACATGAGCTGATGTGTGCTTTTTAGGAGGTGTGCCGAAATTTCTTTTTTATCTTTTTTTTTTTTTTGCTTTAGAGTATTTTGATTTTTTCTTGTGTAGATTTTTATTTTATTAAGTGCTTCCTATTATTATTATTATTATTATTATTTAATGCTTTGTGTTGCTTTCTTATTTTTTAGGTTTATTAGGAAAAAATTAGACGCTTAGATCAAAAGAAGGTGAATTGCAAGGGTGAAGTATCAAAAAGAGAAGGGTGGGAAAAAATAAATACAATCATAATAATTAAAATTAAAAAAAAAAAAAAGGACTGCAGAATCGTTTAAAATGGATAACACAACTCATATAGAGAATTTAACAAGTGCAAATCTTCATACTATCCTTAATAATAGTCAAAGTAGCATTCATTCAAATTCTATGACCAATAATAGCATGAATACAATAAATATTGTTATGACAGTTATTTCTATTCTTGTTGCCCTTATTTTTGCTAAATTTATTGCATCTCGTGTATTTAGTAATAGTGGGCTCTCAGCTCGACAACGTCATACAATGCTTTTACTTGGTCTTTGTGGGAGTGGAAAAACAACTCTCTTTGCTCAGTTGGTAGCTCAAAAGAAAATTAACACTCGTACAAGTATGCAACCAACTCGAGCAACTATTTCACTACGAGCAAAACATAATAATAATAATAATAATGGGGATTATGATACAGATAGTTCTGTAAATTCTTCAACTTCACCTTTTGCTATTGTGGATTATCCAGGGCATCGTCGACTCCGAGATTCCCTCACCCCAGCACTTGCAGAAGCAAAAACAATTATTCTTGTTGTAGATTCTGTAACAATTCAAGATGATAAACATGAGGGGGCGCAGGCACTTGCAGAACTTATTGTGGCAACTTTTACTTCACCCGCATTTTATGGTGTTAGTCGAGTTCTTGTGGCGTGTACAAAACGAGATGAATTAACAAGTTATGCTGCTAAAGCTGTAAGAAAATTACTAGAAAAGGAAATTACATGTTGTCTTGCAACTCGCAGAGGGGAGGTGCAGAGTCTTGATAATATTGTAAATGCTGCAGGAGTGGCAGTAGGACGAAATAAAAAGATAAAGAATGGAGGAATGAATGGAAATAGTAAAGGTGGTCGGGTGTATGAATTACCTCTTGGGGTATCTGGTAAATTTAATTTTGATGATTTTCCTATTTCAGTGGAATTTGTGGATATTTCTTCCTTTGTGGAACCAGAAAAACACCCATTTAATGTTGAACCTGTTCGTAAATTTGCAGAACAGTGGATGTAGGACCAAAATTATTATAATTATTATTATTATTTTTTTTTTCTTCTACTTTACTAAGTGGTATTCATCATGATGTTCATGTTTGGAGAATGATTCTTGAAAGAGCTGGTGTTTCTATTTATAGAATATATTTTCTATTCTTGGAGTAAAAAAAAAAAAAAAAAAAGATAGGATCAATTTCTTTTTTTTTCTTCTTTTAACACAATAAATCTTCTTTTTTTTTCCCCTCTAAATTCTCTTTTTTTTAATGTTATTTTCTTTATATATACATATTTATTTATTAACAAAAAATAGTACTTAAAATCCCATTCCGTCTAATTAAAGGTCCTTGTTTTTGGGGTGGGAATATACAAAAAAAAAAAAAATAGATCAAATAGAGAGAAAAATTATAATAAACAACGGTAGAGAGAAAAAGAGAGAGAAAGAAAAACAAAAAAAAAAAAAACAAGAGAAAAGAGAGAAGGAAAGAATATAAATATAAATTTATATTTATAGTTTTATATATAAAGACATACACCAAGGGTAAAACTATTACAAATAATGCAGAAAAATCACAATCATAATCATAATCAATCCAGTGGTACAAACTCCCGTGAACCCACACGCTCCTCACAAATCCCTTCCACCACAGAGCGCAGCAGCGGGGGTGTATTTCAAAGCTCTCGCTCACGACAAACCAAAGGTGAGCCCCGCCGCCGCTCCCACGATGTTGCCCAAAACATTGAAACTGCAATTCACGTTTTAGACAACGGCGTTGATCGAACCCCCGCGCCGCTGCAAAAGCGTGCCAGTCGCACTGGTGTCCCACGTGATAGCCGCCTCGCTGGGGCCCCTGGTAGCTCTATTAGTGCCCTGCTCCCACTAGAGAGTAGTAGTATGTTTCATTCTTCTATTTTAAACAGCTCAATGGATCAAGGGGTGTTAACATCAACGGCGAGTCATGGGAGTCCGTCGCAGGTGGGATTTATGACAGCGTCTTCTTCTCTTACAAGTGTTTCAGTGGATCGAAGAGTTTCAACACCATCGACCGGGTCTTCCTTTGGTGGATTGCAAACAACAGCCCCAGTCGGTGGGACGCAAATGATGCGGGAGGAGTACGCCGTGATGGAGCGGCCCCGTGTCTTTACTCGTGAGGAGCGTCGCATGTGGCTTGAAGAGAAAACTACAATTGTATTAACAGAGACACCTACTATAATGTTATATATGCATCAAGATGAGGTGGTTCCGAATGATCGAAAAGAGGAATTACAAGAGGTGCAAAGGAAGAATGCGGCCTATGCAGAACTTGTAGAGGCAAAACGAGTAGATGAAGGGACACGGTTTCAGGAAAAAGGGGTTTGGACATTTGTACCACCTAAAAAATCAATTCATTGTTCTATTCAACCACCACATAAAAAAAATGCTGGAGGTTTACAGGTAACACCTTGGATGCTAAAAGATCAATTTGCAGCTCTTAATATGGATGTTATGGAAGCTCTAGAACAAGATAATGACGAAGATGAAGAAGATGGAGAACTTGTGGAGGAAGCTTCTGATCATGAAAAGGATGCTGTATCAGAATCTACTGCAGAACAAAGTAGTCGTGGAAATGTACGGGCAACATCATCATGGATGTTTTCTGATTCTTTACTTTCTACATTACGTATAATGGAACGAGCTGTGGTACAAAATACAATGGAAGAGGTTCAACTTTCATATAGAGGTATTACTATGGATCCTGCGGCTCGTCGTGTACCACGTCCAATAGAAAGTGAAGAAGTTAAAAATCCTACAGAAGAAACAGATTCAGGAGTTGCAATAGGAACTACTACACCTACAACAACTGTAAATGGACCAAATATAGGAGGAGTTGATGTAGGACAAGATACACATGCAGCATTAACAGCAGGAGTAGGAATAACAACTACTTCTAATGTAACTCCTACTGTAATTGTTAAAGCTGATGTTCCTTCAATTAAAATGTCAGATGATATTAAAGCTTTATGGACTTTTCGTTCTCCACTTACAAAAAATCGTTCTACTACTTGTATGGCATGGAATTGTAAAGAATCTGATATTCTTGCAGTTGGATACAGTTCTCCATATGGTGAAGAATCTACAGAAGGTAATGATACTACAGCTGCAGCTCCAGGAGGTATTGTTTGTTGTTGGTCATTAAAAAATCCTTTAGCTCCTGAACGTATTATTAGACTTCCTGTAGAAGCAGGTGTATCATCTGTAGCTTTTTCATATGAATATCCAAGTCTTCTTGCTGTTGGTAATACAGAAGGAGGTATTGTTATTTATGATATACAAAAAGATACAAATATTCCAGCTATACGTACAACTGTAACAAGTGGACAACATACAGGAGCTGTTTGGGAACTTAAATGGGTTGCACGTGGTAAAGAACGTGGTGAATTTTTAATGTCTATTTCAGGTGATGGTCGTGTTGTACAATGGGCAGTTGGTAAAACTATTGAACGTATAGCACCAGATCTCATGACTTTAAAACGTCAACATGGTACATCCTATGAATCTGCCTTTGCAGATGATGGAAATAATCATATGAAACGCAATGATGGACAACAAACACAACAACAACAATCACAACAACAACAACAACAACCTCAGCAACAACAACAACAACGTCGTAAACATGATGCATTATTTTCTCGACAATGTGGTGGTATGTGTCTTGATGTTTCTCCAGCTGATGGTACCATTTATGTTGTGGGCACTGAAGATGGACATATTCATCAATGCAATAAAAGTCAAACAGAGAATTATGAATTAGACTACACCCCACACTCTGAGCTTGTGTATCGCGTGCGGTGGTCGCCTTTTAGTGATAGTTACTTCCTCACGTGCTCTGCCGATTGGAGTTCTCGTTTATATCGACTAGGGCAATCTTCTCAATTATTAACATTTGATAGTCCAAATCAAAACGCCGTGCAGGATGTGGCGTGGTCGTTTACAAATTCTACAACTTTTGCCACGGTGACGGCGCAGGGAAATATTGAGTTGTGGTCCATCACTGATGTGATTCAGCCCAGGTCTCGGGCGCAGTTTAAAGATCAGCGCCGACTCACGTGTGTGTTATTCGCAGAGCAGGAGGCGCCGGTGATTGTGGTGGGAGATGAGAGGGGGGATGTGACGGTGCTGCGATTGCTGGCTCCGTGCTATGGGAGTATGAATATGACAGGGGATGAGCAGGAGCGGGAGCTGGAGGAGGCGATTCGTAAAGCTACTTCTTAGAGAGAGAGAGAGAGAGAGAGAGAGAGTGTGTGTGTTTTTTTTTTAAAGAAATAACTGATGAGGTGTTTTTTTTAAATTATTTTATTTTATTTAAAAAAAAAAAAAAAAAAAGATAAATAAGAATATTAGTTTTCCTAGTAACAGCAGCAGGGGAGTGAATGAGGATTATGTGATGCATTATAGAGTTTAATAAGAAATGAAAACAAGAAAAAAAAAAAAAAAAAAAAAATCTTATTCCATTTTTATATGGAGAATTATCTCATTTGATATAAGATCGAAAATGTACAGCAACAAAAACACAAAAAAACGTATGAAATAGAAATCAAGAAACACAAACAACAAAAATAAAAAAAATGTTGATGATACTTTTTTGTTGAAATTATTATATAGTTTAAAAAAAAAATTATATATAATATATACTCTTGGATTTCTTATTTTTCTTCATCTTTTTGTATACATGTATATATTATTTCTCTTCCCCTTTTGCCTTTTATATATTGTTATTATTAGTATTTTAGATTCATCAACTGCTTTTTGCAGAAAGTGAATTAAAAAAAAAGGAGTAACTAGAAGTTAAAAAAAGAAAAAAAAGGAAGAATCAATAAGAATTTTTCACTAGAATAATAATAATAATAAAAATCTAATTTCAAACAAAATGTCCTCAGAGCAGGAGAGTAATGAAGCTCCAGCCTCATTACCACCACCTGAAGAAGAACAAGAACAGCAACAACAACAAGAAGAAGAATTAATAATAACAGAAGAAGAAGGAGAAGAAAATAATAATAATAATAAAGAAATTTCTGGAGTAGAAACTGGTGATAATAATACAGTAGATAATAAAGATAAACAACCACAACAACAACAACAACAACAACAAGAAGAATCTGAAGAAATACAGGAGACTCAAGAGATTAAGGCTTCACAAAAAGAAGATGAAAAAAATACAGAGATTGAAAATGTTAATAATGAAACAAACACAGAACCACCTGAACAACAACAAGAAGAAAATAATAATAATAATAATAATAATCGTGACAGTCACAGTGGAGGCACTAATACTTTACAAAGTCATGATGAAAGTGCCGGCACTGTTAAAGAAGAAGATATGGAAGCTGCAAGTACAATAGAGCGACAATTACAAATGTCCTCTACATTACCTCCAAATAATAAATTACCTTCTCTAAGTCGAGAGCGCAATACATCTGAACAATCATCAAAACGAAAACAACAAAAACAAAACGATCAAACTCATAATAATAATAATAATAATAATAATAATAATAATAATAAACAAACCCCACCACCACCATTAGTTTCCAAACGCCCCTACTCCTCCTCCACACAAAAACGAAATAAATTAACAGGAACCCTCACTCCACTTTACACCGCAAATAATATGACAACACGTGAGGAGTATTTAGCATTTCGTACTCGCAATGGTGTTTCACAATATTATAATGGCCCTATTTATGTTGAAGAAAGTATTCACGTAATGTGTGCTGCCTGTGGGGCCCCAGTAGACCCCGTCACGCGTGTGCAAGCTGGGAAATTATATTTTCACCCCCAATGTATTCATTGTGTTTTATGTAAACAAAATAGCATTACCGAGGCGTATTTTCAAGTTATGAGTAATAGTGCTATTTGTTCTGAATGTTCTGTAAAAGGTTTTGCAAAATGTGTACCGAGAGAAGCGGCAGCCTCACGTGGGATTATTATTGGAGCAGTTCAAGGAAATATTGAAAATGCAATTAAAAAGTTTGATCAAAAACATAAATTACAACCTATAAATCATCCAACGGTGGAAGGGGCAATTCCACCCACATTAACAATAAATCCTATTCATAATAGACGAAATAGTACACAACGAACCCTTGCATTAATTCAAAGGCAACAATATTATACACAAAATGATAATAATATTAAATGTATTCCACCATTTGTGCCGCCCTCATCAGGAACTTCATCACGCCCACCTAGCACAGCTAATTCAAGAAGGAGAGTAGGGGAAACACAATGTTTAAATTAGTTTTGTTTTTATATATTGAAAATGTTTTATGGAAATTTTAATAAAGATATTTAAAAAAAAAAAAAAAAGAAGGACGTATTGAGAGGGAAGGAAAGAAAGAAAAAAAGAAAAAAAAGGGGGGGGGAAAGACTAAAGAGGGACATAGAAAAGATATGTAAAGTTTCTGGTGAATGTGTTTGTGTTTATTTTTCTTTTATTTGTTTAATTCCACAATTTCTTTTCTCTTTTTTTTTATTATTATCTTGCATCAAACTAAATAATTAGGATTATTAGTAGATCGTGTTTTTTTTTTTTTTTTTTATGTCTCTCTGTTTGTGTGCGTCGTTGCTTTTCTTTCTTTCTTTTAAACCTCCTTACATTCCTTCTTTATTATTTTTATTATTGTTGCTGTTTTTTTTTTTTTCTTTTTGGTCGATTTTTGAATTTATCTCTTGTCGTGGGATATTCAATTTTATAATGTATACTGATAATATATATATATATATATGAATATAAATATATTTCTATAGGAAATAGTTAGTATCCGCTTTTTTTTAAAATTTCTCTCGTTACCTTACCCGCAGTCTTTTTTTTATTTTTATTTTTCTCTCTCTTTTATTTTATTTTTTTTTTAGAATCATTTCTTGCTTCTGCAGGTACGCGGTGTTGTTTTCTGAGCATTACTTTTTATTCCTATTTTCTTTTTTTTTTGTTTTCTTTGCATATACAATGTTTTTTTTTTTTTTTTTTTTTTTTTTTAAGAAATATATTTCCTTTTTTTTCTCTACATAAATCAAAAAAAAAAAAAATAGAATCTCTTATCACAGTCATTTATTTAATTCTCTCCTTTTTTCTTTTCTTCTTTAATTTTATTAAGACATTTATTTCATAATTTCTCTATTCTCTCATATTAATATATAAATAAATAATAATAATAATAATAATAGTTATATGGAAACTAAATATGATCGTCAATTACGTTTATGGGGGAGAGAAGGTCAACAAACATTAGCGAATTCACATATTATTATTATTGGAGCCACCACAACTGCAGCTGAATTATTAAAAAATATAATTTTACCAGGAGTTGGAAAATTTACAATTGTGGATAATCAATATGTGGGAGAGGAGGCAATGGGAAATAATTTTTTTACAAGTTTAGAAGATTATTATTACAATAATAATAATAATAATAATAATAATAATGAAGAAAATGAAAATGAAACGAAAGAAAAAAGAATACCTCTTGCATTAGCAATGGTAAAACATTTATGTGAATTAAATACACAAACTCATGGTGAGGCATGTGTAGAGTCTTGTGAAGTATGGGTTGAAAAGTTTATTGCATCTAGAAATATAAAATTAAATGAAGAATTAAATGAAAAAGAAAAAGAAAAAACACAATTAATTAAATATCCAACACTTATCGTTGCAACCCCACGATTATCTTCAACTTCACTTCGTCGTTTAGCATCGTATTTAAAACAATATACAAATATACCTCTTTTATATATACAAACTACTGGATTAACTGGATTAATTCAAATTCAAGCAAAAGAACGTTTAATTATAAATACAGAACCTAAATTAGAAACACGTTTAGCAGATCTTCGTATATTTAATCCTTTTCCAACATTAAAAGAATGGTTTGAAACACATAACCCACAAAATGATTCTTTATTTCAACATGATATTGAATTACATAGTCATTTGCCTTGGATTGCTATTATATATCATGCTACTAAAATCATTCGAATGGAGCGGGGTGAAATGCATTTTATACCTCATAGTAAAGAAGATTATAATTTAATTAAAAAAACAATTATAAAATTAATTCGTCGATCATTTCCACCACAAGAAGGATTTATAGAAGCTATTGAAATGTGTCGAACTGTTTTAAATCGTCCTGTTAGTTTACCTGATAATTTACAAATGTTATTAAACGATCCTAGAATAAATGTACCATATTCTTCAAATAATAATAATAATAATAATAATAATAATAATAATACAGAAGTATCAGGAGAAATTACAGTATTACATTGGGCGATATTAAATGGAATTAAACAATTTATAATAAATAATAATGGAATTCCTCCCTTTTGTGGATATATTCCTGATATTAATACCACTACACAATGGTATGGAGAATTACGAAATATTTATACAGAAAAAATGAAGCAAGATTGTGATATTGTTTTTAATAATGCATTAAAAGTACTTCAAAATTCTAAAGATAATATATTTCCAATAGATGAAATAGAATTAGCTGAATTAACGCAAGAAATTGTACAAAATTTATGGAATTTACAATTAGTAAAATTTTATCCAGATCTTGATGAAGACATAAGTGAAATATTACAAAAACAAGATCATTTTAATCAATATATTTCACAATGTGATACTGATGAGGAAAGATTTACAGTAGAGTTATATGCTGCATTATTAGCAACTCGTAAGTTTGAAGAATGTTTTGGGCGACCTCCTGGATATCTTCCTGAAATCACAAATAATAATAATAATAATAATACTAGTGATTCCAGTTGGATGAATGACTCCACAGAATTATTTCACATTATATCTTCATCTCGAAAAGATTTTATTAATAAATCCCTCACACAAAAAGCATGTTTAGAAGTTTGTAGAAGTGGAGCTGGAGAGCCTGCAGCAGTTGCGTGTATTATTGGAGCCATTGCAGCTCAAGAAATAATTAAATTTGTACAAAAACGTCGAGTTCCAATTCAACGACCTTTAGTTTTTGATGGATATCGAAATTGTTTTTGGCTAGCTCCATTTGCTTAATTATTGTTTCTTTTTTTATTATTATTTTTCTTATTGATATATATATATATATATATATATATATAAAGTTAATGATATTTGTTTTTGTTCTTTTTTCTCATTTTAGTAAAAGTGAATGTTGGATAATTGTTAGTTCTCAAAAATGTGAGGTGAGGTGAGTGGGGAAATTCAACTAAACAAAAGAATAGAGAATAAAGTTATTTTTTTTTTTTTACTTTTATATGTAATTGTGAATTATGATAATTTTTTTATTATTATTGAAGTTTCTGTGCTCTTATTGGAGTTTATTACCGCGTTTGATCTCTACATTTTTTTTTTTTTTTATTATTATTTTAAGAACTAAAAAGTGGTGGGGGAAAAAGTGTAAAGTTAATTTTAACAATTAAAAAATTAAATTAAATCTCTTCATATTTATTTATTTTTTTTTTTATCTCCATACTTATGCTTTTTTGTTTTTTTTTTTCTTTTTCTTCCTCTTTTTTTGCCCTATAATATATATATATATATATTTATATTTATATAGACAGACACAAAAGAAAATAAATATAAATATAAATATAAATATGTCACAACGTGTACCACGCCCGCTACGTCTCTTACAATCCTCCTGGCAATCTTCTTTTGAAGAAATTAAATTAGGCCGAAGTTCAGCGTCTACTTTTGCAATTTATAAACCCTGTGGCCTCCCATACTTTGCTGCTAGTCAACTTTCATCTAATAATAATAATAATAACAATAATAATAATAATAATATGAATAATAATAATATGAATAATAGTAAAAGTGGGCAACACCTCTTTGCCGCCGCCCCGAATGCTCTCCCACTTATATTTATAAATGATACAAGTGATGCACTTATAAGTAGAATTTCACATATTTTACCTCCAGGCAGTGGTACCCCACGCGTGGCACTGCCACTAATACATCCTGCCATAAATTATTATGCAAGTGCCTCTTATATTAATAGAATAACTTCACAAAGAAAAGGCACTACACTTATAAGTTGTTCTCCTAGGGAATTAATATTTATTCGAAATTGTGAACGATTACGTTTGGTGCGTTCGGTGTATAGAGTACTTTGTAGATTGCCAACATGTGTGGCACATCGAGTGCGATATGAAATGCAAAAGGAAAAAGAAAATGCTAAACAAACGCAAAATACATTTAAGAATTTATATGTGCAAGATTTAATGCAGCGAACCTCTTCAGGAATTAATAATAATAATAATTTAGGTGAAATGGAAGGAATATATCTAGGAAATATATTACCTCATTGTGCCTATGCAAATCCACTATTACAAGGGGGTTTTTATAATATTAAAAATAAATGTTTATTACGTCATGGGTCAATTTCAGGTTATATGAGTTCTTATAAACTTCCTCGTGGGATTGAAGAAGTTGTAAAGCAACAACAACGACTGAAATCTCTTTTTTTATCTCCAGTAAATAATATTAATAATAATAATAATAATAATAATAATAATAATATAATAGATGGTTCTTCTAATTCTGTTGTTAATACAGAGGAGGATAATAATAATAATAATAGTTGTAAAATGTGTGAACGAAATAAAATAAAGAATAATAATAATAATAATACTTTATTACATCCTTGGATTGATCAAGAATATCAAATGCGTATTTCACTAGATGTAAAAACCGCACCTGGAAAAGCAGCTGTATGTGAAATGCATGAAAATAATAATAATAATAATATTTTAAATGAAAGAAATCATCCTAAACGAATTATAGGAAAATCTTTTAAATTTGATTTTCGTTTAGTAAGTTTAAATAAATCATGTGATCTTGCCTTATATGAAGTTTCTACCAATGATACTTCCGATGAGGAAATTAAATTAATTTTTGCAGAATCTAATCTTTTTGTATTAAATGATTATATAAATGATATAGAACTTGCAGAATATATGATGGAAGTTACAAAACAAATACATAATATACCACAATCCAAAATATCAGAATTTCCAATGTCAGCTCAACATTTAATTCGTCAAGGTTCTCCAGAGGAATTAATAATAGATCCTCTTTTAAATAATTCTTCTTCATTTCCTATAGAATCTACAATAATTGATAATAATAATAATAATAATAATAATAATATTATGGAGCATAAACAACAATTAGGACTTGGTGGACTTCGTTATCGTCTTTTATTAGAAACTCTTATGAAATTAAAAGATGAAAAAATATATTTTCGTTTAATTCAACTTGCATTAGGAACAGGAATGGAGTGTAGTGCGATTCACTTTCCTGATCCAACACAAGAAGTTAATTCAAGTGCCTTGCAACATTTATTAATTCAATATGAGGAAAATAATATGATAACGGAAAATGTTAAAAATAATATTGCAGAACGAATGTTATTTATTTCTCGTGGAACTTCAAATGATTGTGAAACCTATGAAGCTATTATATCAGAAGAAAAAGAAAATAATAATAATAATAAATTACAATTACCTTTACAAAAAGATTTATTATTATCTTGGGGACCTAGTGGGTTTCCTACAATTATTAAATTAGAAGAATTAAGTGAACTTGAGTGTGCGTATTGTGGGGAAATTGGACATATTTGGAGTTCTTGCCCACATGGGGTTCCATTATTATTATCAAATGAAAATAATAATAATAATATTAATAATAATATTAATAAAGAAAATGAAAATAAAGAAAATAAATCTCATATAATACCGTTATCTACTCTAGATGATGTAAATGAGGCATTACAAAATAATAATAATAATAATAATAATAATAATACTGAAATTCAACAACAAGAAGAAATAAGAAATATAAATTCTGATATTGTTTCAATTCCTAATAATGCTCCAACAAAAGTATTTAATCCGCATGCTTTTATTAGAAATAAACAAAAACCTAAATTACATCAACATCGTTTACGTTGTGCGTATTGTAGTGGACCTCATCATATAACGCAATGTCCTAAACTTTCAGGAGAAGAAGAAATAGAAAAAGAAGAAATTAATAAAGTAACAGAAAAGGAAATCATTAATAATAATAATAATATTGATAATAATATATTATTATTTTGTATTAAATGTGGGCAATATGGGCACTTGTATAAGAAATGTCCTTTAATTCCTACAAATTTACATTTTGCAACTCATTGTTGTATTTGTTTACAATCTATTCATAAAATACAACATAATATATTACAATGTCCTAGGCGAATTGCCCCACCACCAGAGTATTCCTCTGCTGGAATATTAATTAAATATCAACAAAAATATCAAAGAGAAAAAGAAAAAGTAAATAATAATAATAATAATAATAAAAGAATATATAATCGTGGTGGTGGGGTACTTCTTTCAGATTCATTTCTTTCAAAGAATTAAGGGGGAATTATATGTATATATATATATATATATATATTTGTTTGCATTTGTCTCTTTGTATATATTTAATTATTTTTGGTGTTGTTGTTCTTTATTATGTCGGATAAAAAATTAAAAACTAATAAATAAATAAATAAATTGGGTTTCTATTGCAGAAGATTATTTTTTTATTTTATTTTATTTTATTTTTTAGAGAATTTAAATAAATAAAATATAATGTTTATTTATTTATTTTTTGGGAGAGATGAAAGAATATTATTTCTTAAAATTTATTTTTTTTTTTTTTTTTTTTTTTTTGTTTGTTTGTTTTTTTCACTAAGCCACTGGAGGAGGTAAAAAAAAAAAAAAAAAGGAAATAGCAAGAAACCAATACAAAACACATATATATATATATAAAACAAAACAAAGAAAAAATAAATTAATTAATAAATATTACTTAGTAATAATAATAATAATAATAAAGCAAACACCAACAGTTTACAGTCATGTGGAATCATTGGAATGATGTCACGAAAAAACTTAAAAACATCGCAGTTGAAATTGCAACCCCACACTTTGAAGTAGAGAATGAAACTAATAATAATAATAATATTAGTAATAATAATAATAATAATAATAATAATAATAATATGAAAGCGCACAATACGAGTGTAAATTATGATGGAACTCGTAGAAGACTTGATGAGGCACTTCAACAAGCAGCAGAAGAACAAAAACAAGAAAATGAAAAAAAAGAAGAAAAGAAACAAAATTTATTAAATTATAATTCAAATTTAGAAATAAAATCAACTCTTGGGAGTATTCCACCAGTGCGTCAAGCAGCAGTTGTAGAAATAACACATGCAATGTCACCACCTTCTCGTGGTAATTCAATAGCAACAAATAATAATAATAATAATATTTCTAATAATAATAATAATAATAATAATAATAATATTTCTAATAATAATAATAATAATAATAATAGTAACAACTCTAGTCTTGCTACCAGTTCACATGATAAAGAAGAAGTTAAGGAAACAATAATAACTTCTTCATCTTTAGTAACTAATAAATCACCAGCAGAAATTACAGAAACAACAAATAATGATATTGAAATAACTAATAATAATAATAATAATAATATAGTAGAAAATTTACAAAAACAAGTACAGTTTCTTTTAAATCAAAAAGAAGAAATGGAAAAACAAATAATTTTATATCAAGAGGAAGTTTCTAAAACACATCAACAAACCATAGCATATTATGAGCAACAAATAGAAGCGCTTCAACAAGAAATTGCTACTGAAAAAATATTAAAACAACAATTTGAAGAAAAATATAAATATCAATTAGACGAAAGTACAAATCTAAAACAAGAAGTTGAAACATTAAATAAACAAGTAAAAGAAATTAAAATAGAAATTAATACAAAAACTGCGGGTTATGATAAAATGAAGGAACTTTTTACAAATAAAGAACGTCAATATTTAGAGGCAATTAAAAAAATTGAATCCTTGCAAGATGCTCATGATGTATTAATAGAAAAAGCAAAAGAGAATAATTTAAAAATATCTTCTTCTGTAATATTACCTTCTATTCCTTTAGCAAAATCTGATGAATTTATGAATAATAATAATAATAATAATAATAATAATATACTATCGACAACTCCAGCACATGAAAGTACAATCAATGAACTGAAACAACGTTTAGAAAAAATTGAAAAGGAAAATTTAATAATAACTTCTGAAAAAGAAAAATTATTTTTACTTTTACAAGAAGAACAAAAAACACATAGGGCAGCTTCAGCAGAAAAAGATGAATTACTTTTTAAAAGTAGAGAACAAGCAAAGAAGTTAAGTGAACTTGTGGAGAGACTTGAAAGTGAAAGACACACAGAGAAAATAAGAGAAGAAGAAAAACGTTTAGAAGTTTCAAATCAAAATAATAATAATAATAATAGTAATAAAGAAGAAGACGAAACAACAATAAAATTACAAGAAGAAATTGCAAAATTAAATCAACAATTAAAAGATACTCAAAATAAATATTTAGAAATGATGGAAGAAAGTAAAACAACATTACAAGCAGAACATGCTAAAGAAATATCAAATTTAACTCAACAACATTCAAAAGAAATGCAATCTACAATGCATAAACTTCAAAATGAATTAAATGAAGCTAATAAACAAATAAAAGAATTAAATACATATAACAAACAACTTGAAGAAGAAAAAGAAAAACAACCCAATGAAAAAGAAAAAGAAAAACAACAACAATCTACAATTAATGCCCTCACAACACGAAGAAGAGAATTAGAAAATGAATTATTACGAACACGAGAAATAATGCAACAACTTGAACACACTATTACAGATTGTATTATTTATAATAATAATAATATAGAACTTCCACCAGCACGTGAAGATATAACTTCTTCTTTTTCAGATAAAATATCTTTACTTGTGAGTGAATTTCATCGAATATTAAATATAAATCAACAAGCACAAAAATTACAAAAAGAGTGGGAACACACATATGAACAGGCACGAAGTGTAAATGCAACATTAACATTACAAGTAAATGAAGCTTGGAAAACAATTGGAAATTTACGTGAAGATATTTCAATTAAAGAGCAAACTATATCAAAATTAAAACAACAAATACAAGCAGAAGCACAAAGATATCGTGATACTCAACACACATTAGCAAATTTAACAAATGAAATTCAAATATTAAAAGAAGAACGAAAATCATATGAAACACAAATAGTAGAATCTTCTTCAGGTGAAATGAATTATCAAGAACAAATTATAGC
The DNA here is from genome assembly GCA_030849755.1 of Trypanosoma avium. Lineage (NCBI taxonomy): Eukaryota > Euglenozoa > Kinetoplastea > Trypanosomatida > Trypanosomatidae > Trypanosoma > Trypanosoma avium. Next base: position 15,842 of record JASANY010000866.1, read on the forward strand.
ATTAAATTCAGATATTGAAACATTAAAAAAATTATTACATGATAGAGAAGAAGAATTAATTCAAGCCCAGAGAAGTTTAGATAATTTACAACACGTTCTTAATACATTTACACAAAATAAAAATCGTGATATTGAAGAGAGAACAGCTGATATGCAAATTGAAATTGATCAACTTCGTACTCAACTCTTAGAAAATGAAAAACAACAAAATAATCATCAAAGTGAAATAAATAATTTAATAACTTCTCATAGAAAAGAATTAGCCAATAAAAATTTAGAAATCACTTCACTTCATCGCAAACACGCAGAATTACGCAAAGCATTAGATGAAACCGCAAGACAATTAAATGGAGATAATATGATTGATAAACGAGTGATAAGTCACTTAATTGTAAATTATATTCATGCTTTTATTGGAGAAAGACGTGAGGCGGATGAAATGTTAAAAGTATTAAGTGGATTATTAAATTGGGATGAGTTAATGCAAGAGAAAGCAGGACTTTTACCTGGGCCAACAAATCCAAAACCAGGAAAAAATATAAAACGTACTGGAATTATTGGAGGATTTGTTAATAGTGTATGGGGGAATAAAAATAATAAATCTAATAATAATAATAATAATAATAATAATAATAATACAGGGCCGAGTATTGCGGAATTATGGGTGGAATTTTTAATGAAAGAAAGTGAAACAGGAGTTCGTGAGGTAACTTCTCCAGTAACAAGTGATGTATTATTATTGGATAATAATAATAATAATAATACTATTTCTGTAAATGAAACCAGTACATTAAATGAAACTAATTTCTCACATGCAGAGGATGTTGCACAAACATCTGAAAAATAAAAATAATAATAAAAGGAAAGGATTAAAGAAAGTAGTATTATTATTATTATTATTATTTTTATTTTTATAGAATATATTTTAAATATATTGAAGTAAAGTAGAGTTGGAAAATAAATTTAAAAGACGTATATGTTTGTTTGTTTGTTTGTTGATTGCTTGGTTGCTTGCTTGTTTCTTTGTTTGCATTTGTATCTGTAAAGTGTATTTTTTTTTTTTTTTTCTCAAAGTATAAATTCAGGTGCTACAAATTTATGGAGTTGTTCTGATACAACTTTTGAGTTAAGTGTAATTTAGGTTGTTTTATTATTATTATTATTATTATTTCTGAATAGTTTGCCTATATATATATATATATTTATTTCTGTATATAATTTTATTTATTTGTCTTTTGTCTTGATTATAAACACTATCTTTGTGTACGTGTTTATTTTTTTTATTATTTGGTGTTCTATGTTGGTTTTTTCTTATTTTTCTGCTTTTATTATTATTCTATTATATATTCAATGCATATAAATTTATTTATTTTTTACCCTATTTATTATTATTATTATCTCATCATTGTATCCTATCTATATATTTATATATTTTATTGTATCTATTTCATATTTATTCTCTTTCTTTTTTTCTTTCTTTTTTGATACTTATTTTAGAAGTAATCATAATAAATATTATTATTATTATTTATTAGAAATAAACGTGGTTCTCCCTAAGAAAATTTCTTAAAATAAATAAATAATAATAATAATAATAAAGGAGAGTTTCACGGTAATATTAATAAAAAGTAAATTATAAGGAGTCGCGAATTTTTTTTTTTTTTCTTTCTTTCCTATTAAACCCCTCTTCATTTTTGTTTATAATTTGTATTTTTATTTCATTTAAAACAGAATTTTTTTAAAACTCCCGAGAAAAATTAAGAGTGAGTCCCACCAAAAAAAAAAAGTAAAATAAATAAATAAATTTATATAACACTAAAAAAAAGAAAAAAATAAAAAAATAACAACAAGACTCCTCATATTTATCCCAATTCATCTTTATTTTTATTATCACTTCATTAATCAATTTATTAATTAATATAGTATTAATTAATTAAATAAATAATTATAATAATAATAATAATAATAATAATGAATGAAGGTGGCCGCCCCCCACATTATATAGAGTGGAGTATGAATGAATTTAATTCCATTGGTGAATTCACCTCAACAACAACAATAAGAATTGAGGCGTGTAACTCTGAAGCTGAAAGTAGTAAAAGAAGTAGTAGTAAAAAGTCAACAAGTACAATTCGTCGCCGCCGCCGCAGCAAAAGACAACAATTACAACAACAATATCAACAACAACAACAACAATTATGGATTTCAAACTCAGAGCATGATATATTTGAACAATTTATAAATACAAAATATTCACATTCTTCTTCTTCTTCTATTTCTTCAAATATAATTTCAGGTGGTAAAGTGCGGGCGGCGGTGAAGGCGCCTTTTGCGGCAGGCTCTGCAGGAACGCCTTATAATAAAAAACTTCGAAAAAAGAATTTATTACAACAAAACACACCAACGCACACACAAATGTTATCAGGAAATACATCAGGAGCAAATAGATGTTTTTCATTTGGAGCTAGTATGTCTGCAAGGCCACCACCGATATTAACTTCTAATCATAATAATAATAATAATAATAATAATAATAATAATAATAATAATAATAATAATAATATGAAAACATTAGGAGGAGGAGGAGATAATAATAATGGATTAGTTGAAGTAGAGGATGATTGTGCATTTTTTATTTCTCCAACACATCGTGCGGTGGCGGAGGCTACAACACCGTGGAATACTGAAAATACAAATAATAATTCAAATACAAATAATAATATATTAAGAGAAGATAAATATAATGAAGAGGTAAGAGGAGGAGGTTATGGGCAATTGCGTTATCAATTTTTTGGTCAAGGTGGAATATCAACAAGTACACCTACGCCTGTTATTCCAACCCAACATCGAAATATTGCTAGTGATAAAAGAAATAATAATAATAGTAATAATAATATTGTTAAAAATAAGAATAATAATAAAAATAAAACTATTAATATGAATAATAATGATGATGATGATGATGATTGGCCACTTTCAAGTAAAACAATTCTACGAGATCTTGCAATTATAGGTGGGGGAAGTAAATTATTAGCCCCACTCCGCTCACCTTCTATTTTACCTCCAGTACAATTATTACCAGCAAGTAAGGCGGAGGTGAATAGTGATGTATTGGAGAAATGTTTTTTAGAGGCATGCTTAGGCGATGATGATGATTTCTCACTCTTGTAAATATATATATATATATATACAAATATATATATATATTTATTAATATATATTTATATAATAAAATAAAAGAAAAGAGAGAGTGGGGAGGGAAATGGATAAGGAATGGTGAGGTGAGATGAGGAAAGAAAAAAGGAGAAAAAATAATTCGATTGGTTGAATGCAATGAATGAAAATTGAAGAATATATAACTATCTTTTTACTGCTTTATGTACCTATGCTTTTTTTCAAATGTAGATACACATAAATATATATAAATGTGTTTCATTTTTTTTTTTTTTTTTCCTATGTGTATTTGTGAAATTACAGATATTGGAATGCTATTTTTTTTTTTTTCCTTCTTTTAAACAAAAAAAAAAAAAAAAAAATGGATAGAATTGAAAAAAATATATTGTGTAGTGGAACTGTTTGAGGCTATGGGACAATTAAGAATAGACTGATAATAATAGAAATTTATAAATCTAAAAGCAAACCCAGAGAAATATGTTTTTTCTTTTTCTTTATTTTTTTTTTTTTTTAAGGAAATGGTGGTACGGGGCTGAATTTACTCCTTTTTTCATTTGACAATGTTATTATTATTATTATTATTTTTTTTTTTTTCTTTGCTGCTCTTTTCATTATTTATTTATTTCAAATATATATATATATATTTGGGTACAAAAGGCTAAAGGTGTGAGTAGCCTCTCAAAAAAAAAAAAAAAGGTAATTTATATATTTGGTTTTTTTTAAAAAAAAAAAAAATATATATATAGTATATATTTATATATAATATGACTAACCCCAATTCTACTAGTAGTAATACCACCACTAACACCTCACATATACAAAAAGAAACTATTAAATCCCTCACTTATTATGAAATATTTTCTCTTAGTCCCTCTGATAATTCTATAGATTTTAATAGTGTGCACAGGGCCTATCGTCGATTTGCTCTTTTATTTCACCCTGATAAAGATCCCTCACCAGAAGCAAGAGAAGCCTTTGATCGAATTAAAATTGCTGCTGAAATATTAACAGATCCTATTCGTCGTAGGGAATATGATGAGGAATTAAAAAATCAACAAAATATAAATAATAATATTTCTTTAGATAATAATAATTCATTATGGCAAAGACAACAAAGAGAAAATATGATGGAGGAGGTGAAGTTAGCAGATATGATTCTTAGACAAAAAGAAGCCGCCAGTGCTGCAAAAGCGGCTGCAAATCAAAAAGAAAAAGAAGAAAAAGAAGCCGCTGCAGTACAAATGTTAAATGAATTAACAAATTCACTAAATACACCATTTAAACAAATGGAATCTGTATTAGTGCATGAGTGGGATATTGATGAAGATTTATTAGAAATGAAAGAAAAGGAAGTGATATCGTTATTAAATAAATTACGAGAATATAATAATAATAATAATAATAATAATAATAGTCATACAGCTGGTATGAAGCATGGAAGAAATGGAGAATCGGTTAGGGAAGACTAAATAAAAAGTTTTAAAAATTGTTGTTTTTGTTTTTGTTGTTGTTGTTTTATTATATATTTATATTTATTGGTGAATGTGTTATTTTGGTTTAACTATTAATAGAAATAGTTAAATTCTTAATATGAATAACTATTTCTGTTTATACTTTTTTTTTTTAATTATATAGAGTTTATTTTATATATATATATTATGTATTTTTTTTTTTTTTTTTTTTTTTTGAGGGGTAGGGGTTTCTAATTACTTTTTTTTTATAGTTTTTTTTTTTTTTTTTTCTTCTTTTTATTTCTCTCTAAAGTTTTTTTAAAAAGAAAGATATATACATTCCTATTCCCTCTCTATTTCTTTAGGGGGTGGGAGGGCAAAAAAAAAAAAAAAAACACTGATATTCCTTAACATAGATAAAAAAATAAATATATATATATAAAGTATTAAAAAACAAGAGGAGCATCAAAGTTTTAAAAATAATAATAATACTAAAAAAAAAAAAAAAAATTAGACTACTACAATTTATCACATAGAATATGCTCAGTAACCGTAGTTTAACAGAGGAACAAACTCTTATTCGACGTCACTTTATTGATTTTTTTGAATCTGAAAGATATGAAGAAAAATATCACCAACGTGTACAAGAAATGATGGCTGCAGCTAAATCTCGCTTATTACTTGATATGGGTGATTTATTAGATTTTGTTCCTGTTTCATCTGGTCTTGAATTTAATAATATTAATAATAATAATAATAATAATGGATCTACTTCTTCTGTTCCTCTTTCACTTGGTATTGGAATTATTCGAGAACCTGGAAAGTTTGTTCCATTACTTGAACTTGCCTTACATGATGTTGTCCTGCGTCAACAGCCGGAGTATTTAAAAGTTGATTACCGCTCCCGCGCCGTACATGTTGGATTTGAAGGACCCGTAGGAACTGTACTCTCCCCGCGTGAATTATACGCGCGGCATCTTAATACAATGGTAGCCCTTGAAGGAATACTAACACGACAATCTTCAAATCGACCACGAGTATTAGAATCTGTTCATTATTGCCCAGAAACAAATAAATTTACGCGAAAAGAGTTTAGAGATCAGTTAACCCCAATGATAGATAGTACACATCTTCCTACAGTTAATGTAATGCCTAAAACAGATATGGAAGGACATGCACTTCGTACAGAATTAGGATTATCTACATTTATGGATTCACAATGTGCTATTTTACAAGAAGCACCAGAGCGGGCCCCAACTGGGCAACTTCCAAGAACAGTTGAACTTCGTTTTGATGATGATTTAGTAGATGTTGTAAAACCTGGTGATCGTGTTATGTTAGTTGGAGTTTATATGGCATACACTACTTCTGATAATAAAAGTTTTCAATCTATTGTTTTAGTAAATCATGTTGTTTCTGTTCAAGCTTTTACTATGTACCGTCGTGTCCTTGCAGTGGAAGAAAAATTATTATCTTTTGCTCACAAATGTACTCAAATAGATGGACCTGCTGGGGTTTTAAACGCTTTAAGTAAAGCTGTATCTCCTACCATATATGGAATGAGTAATGAAAAAAAAGCCGTTTTACTTTTAATGATTGGTGGGGTTGAAAGACGCGCCCATCAATCACATGTACGTGGAGATATTAATATTTTACTTGTGGGTGAGCCTTCCACGGCGAAATCACAATTACTTCGATTTGTACTTGGTGTAGCCCCGTTAGCATTAAGTACAACAGGAAAAGGTTCATCCGGTGTTGGACTTACAGCTGCAGTTTCTGTAGATTCGTATACAGGCGAGCGCTCACTCTCAGCGGGGGCGATGGTGTTAGCAGATCGAGGAATTCTTTGTATTGATGAATTTGATAAAATGAGTGCTCAAGATCGTGTGGCAATGCATGAGGCAATGGAGCAGCAAACTGTTACAATTGCAAAAGCTGGAATTCATGCTTCACTTAATGCAAGGTGTAGTGTGTTAGCGGCAGCAAATCCTATTTATGGATTTTATAGTGTGCATCATCGACTTGCATTTAATGTAGGATTACCAGAGTCCTTGCTTTCTCGTTTTGATTTAACATTTATTATTTTAGATAAACACTCCTCAGAGTATAATCGACGTATTGGGCGACATATTTTACGCAATCACATGACCTCAACTCCTGTTGGAATTGATCAAACTATTACAAAAACAGTTGTAGATAGTGTAGAATCTGTCTGGGCACGTTCTGCTAAAAATGGTGGAAGTGGAAGTGGAGGAATGGATTTACGCATGACAACTACAAGTACGGGGGAGCCAATTGTGAGTGTGGATTTCCTTCGAGCTTATATTCAACTTGCAAAACAAGGTGAACCATTATTAACAGAAGCCTCACAACAACTTGTAAGTCAACATTATGTACAATTACGTGCGGAGCAGCAGGAAGGAGCTAAGGATGGATTTTATATAACAGCACGTACATTAGAAGCTATTGTACGATTATCAACAGCTCATGCAAAGTTAAGACTTTCAACAAGTGTAGAAGAGGAAGATGTAAAAGGGGCAATGGAACTTCTTAGAGCTTCTGTACATGCCGCCTCTGCTGCTTCATTGCAGCGAACGGAGGATAATAAAGCAGCGGCGATTGAGGCAAAACCAGGAAATAAACGTTCAGCTGAAAATATTAGTAATAATAATAATAATAATACTAATAATGATAATAGTATTCGAATACGTCAGGAAACAGATGGGGTAAGTATAATACCAGGTTCAGGATTAGATGAAAGAGGTATAAATAATAATAATAATAATATTATTATTACAAAAAGAGTGGAAGAGACACTTCGTGTTATACAGCGTGAACAGCGTCCTTCTTTAAAACTTTCAGAGTTACATCAAAAAATTGGTGTAAATACAACTATTGAAGAACTTAAACAAACTGTAATTAAATTACAGGGAGATAATTTTGTATATGAAGAATCTGGTGAAGATGGATGGATTCAGTTTATATAAAATATTGTTTTGTTTATTATTATTATATTTAAATTTATAGATAGAATCAAAGAAGAGAAAAGTAAAAAAAAAAAAATAATAATAATAATAAAGATATAACCTTCTAAACTCACTCATAAATAAATATTTATGAACTTAGACTTAATTATTATTATATTTTTTTCTTTTTTTAATGAATTCTTTCACTATGAATTTGGGGTGTGAGAAAGATGTAATACCCTTTATTCATTCAATTTTTTCCCCTTCTTTTTTTTTTTTTTTTTTTTTGTTTATAATTATATCTGTTTTCACCCCCCCCCTCTTTTTATATAATTTATATTTTTTTTTTTTTTTAATTCAAAAAAAAAAAAAATAATAATAATAATAATAATAAGACGGTGGCAATACAAAAGATTTTTTTTTATTTTTTTTTTTTCAAATAAATACAATTTCATTAAACTTTTCAAATATATTTTAATTTTTCTCTCTCTCTACTACATTATTATTATTATTATTATTTCTTGAGTTTAGGCAAAATGTTACACCGAGGTTTTCCCTTATTTACCCGTCATGTCCCACAAGTATTAGGCGCGGAGGTCCCCTCCTTTCGACATTTCCCCTATAAAGCTAGAGAAGTATTATACTTATATCGCGACTTCCTCCGACTCATTCACCAACACCCACCCCAGGATAGAAATGATCTTTTATTTCGATTACGCAATGAATTTCACCGCCGCCGACATTTAACAAGTGCTAAAATGATATCATCTGCACTTCGTCGAGGGGAGGGAATATTACAGGTGCAGCGAGCTAGTTTAGAATCAAGAACACTTCGAGCTCGAGCGGTTTCTTCATATAAAGATGGAGCCCAAAGCGTGGATGGACTTTGGGATCAGTTACAAATTGTTTCAGGACATGTATTACCGGGATTGAGGAATTTTAAACCATCAAAGAATGTTTTACATGGCTCCTATGCACGACAGGCGACAACGCAGGCAGTGTACTCACGTAGGAAGTAAAGAGAGAAAGTAGTTTATAAATAAATATATTTATATAGGTGAACTTTCTCTTTGTTGTGATGGTGATTGTGGATAAGGTTGTTCTTCTTTTGCTGTATACTTCACCTAAGTATTGCTGTTAATTATTATTATTATTTTGTTTTTGCTGTTTTTTTTTTTTTTTTTTTCTTATATGGTTAATATTAAAAGTAAGAAAAAAAAAAAAAAATGAAAAATTTTCATATCTCATATCTTCTTTATTTCTCCAAAAATGGATATCTTTCTAATTTAAAAGAATTAACGGATAATTATAAACAAATAATAAAAGAAAAATAATAATAATAGTAATGACATTTGGATCATTCCCACCTCAAATTCGTCACAGAGTTGTAGTCACAGGCCTTGGTGCCATTACACCACTTGGAAATAATGTTTCCTCTACATGGGCCGCACTTTGTAAAGGGAAGTCTGGTACCAAATCTCTTAGAGAAGTTCCTTTTTTCTATCCTAGTTGCCTTGAAAATAATAGTCAACTCTCTCCTGAAGTTAAAAAAAAACAATATGAACAATTAATAGAAGCGATGCCGTGTCAAGTTGCAGCTCCTGTTATTTCAACACCTGGTGGACCAAATTTTGCACCGACGTCGCGTGAAACGAGAGCCACTGTATTTGCTCATCATGCTGTACAAGAGGCACTATTACAAGCAGGTTTAATTAATAATAATAATAATAATAAAACACAAAAATTTATATCGAATATATCAATGGATCGTGTAGGAGTTAATATTGGTGTAGGCATGCCTTCCTTAGCAGATGTAGGAGATGTTTCATATAATCTTTACGCTGATTCCGAACGCATACAATACAGTCGCGTAAATCCATTTTTTGTTCCTAAAATACTTGGAAATATGTTAGCAGGATTAACCGCGATTAAATATAATATTACTGGACCAATAGGAAGTAGTGTTGCTGCCTGTGCTACTGGAGCTCATTGTATTAGTGAAGCTGCTGAATGGATTCGAACAGGAAAAGCAGATATTGTTATTTGCGGGGCTGCAGAATCGTGTATTACACCTGTTTCCATTGCTGGATTTAGTCGAATGCGAGCCTTGTGTACGAAATATAATAAAACTCCTTCCCTCGCCTCACGTCCGTTTGATAAAAAACGTGGTGGGTTTATTATGGGAGAAGGAGCTGGGGTAATGATATTAGAATCTCTTTCCTTTGCAAAACAAAGAAAAGCTTCTATTATTGTTGAATTAAGAGGTATTGGATTATCAAGTGATGCCTATGATGTGGCGGCTCCACATCCTGATGGGCGTGGCGCACAATTGTGTATTCATTCTGCTTTAAAAGATGCTGGAAATATATTTCCAACTTGTGTAAGTTATGTAAATGCACATGCTACTGGAACTATTGGAGATGATGTGGAATTACAGGCATTACAGAATGTACTTGGGAGTAGTAATAATAATAATAAAGAAGAAGAAGAACAACCATTATTTGTGAGTAGTGTAAAAGGTGGAATTGGACATTTATTAGGGGCTGCTGGAAGTGTAGAGGCAATTGTGGCAATTATTGCATTACAAAAACAACAGGCTCCACCTAATATTAATTTAGAAACTCCAACATTTGAGACAGAGAAAAAAAATAAAGAGGAAGTGGATAATGTAAATAATAATAATAATAGTAATGAAGAGGAACAAAAAAAGAAAAAAAGAAAAATAAAACTTATACAAGGTAATGCTCCACAGTCTTTTAAAGGTGATGCTGTGATTTCTACAAGTTTTGGTTTTGGTGGTATTAATACTGCACTACTTTTTACTCAAGTGAAAGATACATAATGGGTGTCATTTAAAAAGAAACATATATATATATATATATGACGTATTTTTTTTTTTTTTTTCCCTTTTACATTCTCATTTTTTATTTATTTTTATTCCTTTTTTGTGATAATTGTATTTTAATTTATCTAAAGTGTATCTTGGGAGTTAATTTAAAATAATAATGATTTTTTTCTTTCTTTTTTTATTCTGTTTTTTTATATGTTTGTACATTTTTTTTTTTTTTTTTTTCTTTTTGGTAATTATAAGAATTCTCTTTTCTTTCTTCTTTTTTTTCTCCATTTCTTATTTATTTACACAACAATTAAAAATATTTTTAGGTTTTTTTTTTCTGGGCATTTGATTTTCTTTTGGAGGTCTTTAGGGGAATTTTTTATTTATTTTTTATTTCTTTTTTTCCTTTGTGCCGATCTTATTTTAGATAGATAGGCATAGGTAAAAGAGGAAAAAAAAATTAAAAAGAAAAAATAAAGCGCAACACATACAAATACTTATTTATTATTTTTCAAAATAAATAAGTATATCAGAGAAAGAAAAGAGCAAAAAAAAAAAAAAAAAAGGGACGGGAAAGATTAAACAAAACAAAGAAAAAAAAAAATTAAAAAAAAAAAAACAAGAATTTTTTTATATATTTATTATTTGAAATAACAAAGAAAAAAAATTAAAAAAAACGAGAAGAGAGGAGAAGAACAACAGAAGAGGCAAACAGATATAAAGGGGCAATTTTATTTTTATTATATTTTTGAGCGGGATAAGTAAACAAATAAAAAAAATTTAAATAAAAAAGAAAGGGCGTGAGAACGAAAAAAAATAAAAATAAAAACAAAACAAGAAGGGGAATAATAATAATAATTTTTTAAAAAAAGGGGAATTTTTTATTTTCTTTATTTTCTACCGAAGGGTTCCTTATTATTATTATTTCACTTTCCTCTCATTATTGGGAGAATTTTTCATTAATTTCACATATTTTTACGAAGGGACAGGGAACAGATTAGCCATTAAAAAAAAAAAATATATATATATATATATTATTATTATTTTTTTTTTTTCTTTTTTCATTGGATTCCCATTTGCCGCGGTTCACTTGAATATTTGGACCAAAACAAACAAAAAAATATTAAAAGAAAATATATATATATATATATATTTATAAACCGTAGATGGAAAAAACAAACGAAACAAACACAATGCAAGAACAACAAAAACAGACGAGTGGGCAAGAGGAGCCGCATGTACAAGAAGAACAAAACGAAGAAACGTCAACAAACAATAATAATAATGTGATAAATTCAAGCAGCAATAATGCTGAGGCTCACAATACTATTAATACAAATACTACAGATGCTGCGGTAGCAAATGAAGAAGAGCAACAAAATAACAATAACAACAATAATAATGATAATACATCTGAAGTCCATGATATCCCCACCTGCGTGATTCGCCTCCACGGCCTCCCATACTCTATTAAAGAAGAAGACATTAAAACCTTTTTTTCTGAATTCCCACTTGCCGAGGAGGAGCCTATTTTATTCTTCACCGAAGGATTACATCGTGGGGCGGGATTTGTGCGGCTGCGTCGGCCTGAGGACACACCAGAGGCCATTCGTCGCTTGCACCGGCAGCACATAAATCAAAACCGATACGTCGAGCTCGCCGCCGCCACGGAGGAGGAGCGGGAGCGCACGAGGGCGGAGCAGGAGCAGAGCTGCAAAGCCCACGTGCTGCGCCTCCGGGGGTTACCCTTCGCCGCCACAGAAGAAGATGTAAGTGCGTTTGTAAAGTCGGTGCCAGGGGTCACGCGGCTGGATATTTGTCGCGACTCGGAGGGGCGAAACACGGGGGATGCATTTCTGGAACTTGCAACAGAAACAGATGTGGAGCTGGTGCGACAACTACATCGGCAGCCAATGGGGCAAAGATATATTGAAGTATTATCTTCTACAGTATATGACAGAGATGCTATTTTGCGAGCGGCGAGTACGCGAAGTCGGCGGGATCGACGTGGGCAACAAACACAACAACAACAACAACAACAGCAAATGCAAATGCAACAACAAATGCAAATGCAACGTGGGGCTGGGGGAATGATGATGATGGATGGAACTCAAATGAGTGGTGGCCGTCATAATCATAATAATAATAATAATAATAATAATAATAATGTCATGCCGATGATGCCACCAGGTGTATTTGATCCATTATTTGCGGCAGCGTATATGGGGTATATTCCCCCAATGGCATTTAGCGGTGACCCACACCAAGCAATGATGATGCAAGAGCGTCACCCCAATCCCAATAACTTTCATCAACACCCTCATAATAATAATATGAATAATACTAATACTAATACTAATAATATGAGTGGGATGGCTCCAGTAGCCCCATACCCTGCCGGTGCCGGTGCCCCACATTTATTTCCAATGTTTCCTGGACAAACTTCACTAATGGCCTCCCGCCCCCCCAGTAATTATGTTGTACGTATTCGTGGCATGCCATATACCGCAACGGAGGAATCCATCGCGGAGTTTTTCACTGGCGTGAAGATTCCCTCTCAAGGAGTGCATATGGTGTATAATGAAGAAAACAGACCCACCGGGGAGGCGTTTGTGGAGTTGGAGGATGACAGTGATGTGGCCGCCGCACTAGAGAGAAATGGTGGGGCGATGGGCAATCGATATATTGAAGTATTTCCCAGTAGTGCTGCCGCGATGCAACGGCTGGGGAACCCACTGGCGGGAATGATGGGAATGGTGCCGTATCCAATGCAGGGATTGGGGATGATGCCACAGATGTTTTATGGGAGTTAATATTAATGATAATAAATAAAGGAATAAAAATGTAATGATAAGTCTATATATATATATATATATATATATGTAGATATGTAGATATATTACTTTTTTTTTTTTGTTTGTTTGTCTATGACTAATCCCCCTCCCACAATATATATATATATATATATATATAAACAAACAGGCATATTATGTATTCTCATATGCATACAATTGGAAGCGTGAAAGAAATAAAGAGAGTGAGGGGAGGTTGAGAGAAAATATGAGGAGGAGAAAGACAAAAACAACAAAGTAAGCAATAAAATAATAATAATAAATGCAGAAAATTATGGTCCTTCCTATGTCTTCTTCATCTTCCTCATGATAAGACAAGATGAATTTATCATGGCAATTATTATTATTATTATTGTTATTATTTAAGGAAGAATAAAAGAAACCATCCCCAAGAAGGGGGGGAAAAAAAAAAATGAATGCATAAAAATTATCAAACAATAAACCACAGAAAAAAAAATATATATATATATAAATTAAATCAATTCGAAAAAAAAGAGAGAGAATCCATTTGAGAATTAGAGCGTTTGAGAATAAATAAAAATAAAAATAAATAAATGAGGGTATGTTTCAGGGTTAGGAAAGAAAAGAATTATGAAAGAAAAAAAAAAAAATAAAAATAAGAAGCTTAACAACAAAACGGGAGGTGGGGAAAATAATATATGTATAAAAGGGAATTTTTGTTATTGGAATATTATTAAAATGGGGTAAAAAAAAAAAAAAAAAAAAAATTCACATAATTATAGCAGAAATAATTATAGAGAGGGACTAACAGAATATTATAAAATTTTGAAAGTCTCTTTATTTCTCTCACATATTATTTATTTATTTCCTCCACTCCTAAAAAAAAATACATATAAATTCAAAAAATCAACAGATATTAATTATTATTATTATTGCTATTATGACGATTAGAAATATATAATTTACATTTACATACCCACATATTTGCAGAGAATAATAAAAAGAAAAGTAAAAAAAAAAAAGAAGAAAAAATATATATATATTGGGGAAAAGTTTATGGGGAAATGGTCTAAAAAAGAAAATAATAATATGTAAAAATAATACACAATAACAGTAAAATAAATTTCAAAAAAAAAAAAAAATTCATTATATATATATATATATTATAAGATTTTAGATTTCCACAAAAAGTGGAAGAGAGAGAAGAAAAAAAAAAAAAAGTACGGGTCTGGTAAATGAGAGAATTAATTTAAAAGAAGAATTGAAATACAATGGAATTTCGATATATATATTTGCTCTTTTTTTCTCTTCTGGAGCCCTAGTTAACTTTTTTTTTTTTTTTCTTTTTTCCTCCATTTCTAATATATATTTTTGTTCTCTCTTTATGGGCATACGCATAAAAAAAATCTTCTGATTTTTTTTGGGGGGGGTTTTGTTTTTTCTTCGTTCAGATATTTAGTTTTTTATTATTTTCTTTCCAATAGTAAGCGTAATGATTTATATGTTTTTAATTTATTTTCTATATATATATATATATAATTCAATGATGAAGCTGCTGTTGCCTTGTTATTGTTTTCTTTTTTTTTTTTTTCTGGACTTCTCTATAATTTTTTCCTTCTCTTTTCCTTCATATATTTGGTTTGCTTTTATTAATTTTTCTTTCTTTCTTTTTGCTTTTTCTCATTATTATTATTAGAGGAAGAAAGAGAATAGATAATAATAATAAATAATATATATATAAGATATCAGAAAGAAAGAGATACAAATAAGGATGTAAATAAATATATAAATAACTTCTAATAATGCTATCTAAAGAAAAGAAAAGAAGAAAAAAAGTCAGATGCGCGTTTTTTTTTTTTTTCTCTCTTTTTTTTTTTTTTTTGTGGGGTGCAGGCGAACAGCAAAAATAATAATTTTAAAATTGATTATAATAATTATTATTACCATTATATATGTTTTTTTTGTTTGTTCGTTTGTGTTGGTTGTTGTTGTTTTGTTGCAGGGATTTTTTTTTTTTTTTTTTAATTCTTCTCATACATTATCTCTCTTTTTTTTTGTTGTTGTTTTTGTTTCCCCCTTCTTTTTTTCTTGTGTGCTTATGTTTTTTTTTCTGAATGCGTGTTTTTTATTATTATTATTTTATGCTATGTTATTCAAATCACAAATTTGTGTATGTATGTATGAGAGAGAGAGTGATAGAGGGGAAAAGAGATTGGATATGAATATATATATATATTTATATATATTACTTTTTTTAAATATTTTGAAATAGAGAAGGAGAAGAAATGAAGGAGAAAGAAGAGAAGGAAAGAAAAAGGAAAAAGAAATGGAATGATTGTTTGTTTGTGTTGTTGTGCATGACTTCTATATATATATATATATATTTATTTTATTATTATTTTTTTTTACCATTGAAGACCTTATTTATATATATTTATACATATTATTTATCATCTTTTAAAGTTTTTTTTTTTTTTTTTTTTTTTTAACTTGAAATTGAATAGAAAGAAAGGGAAAAAATAACATTCAAAAAAAAAAAAAAAATCTATATATTTTCTTTTTTGCTTTTGCTTTTTTTTTTTCTTTTGCTCAATCACAGTAACCTGCACGTAAAAAAAAAAAAAAAAGGAAAATAAAATCAATAAATTTAGCGGAAATAATTTAAAAAAAAAAAAAGGGGGGGGGGAAAGAAAAACAGAAACACAGAAAGAAATCAATAATGTTACGCACTCGCTATCACGCTATTCTCTCACCCGCTGCCTTAGCAGTTCGTAGACAACGTTTACCTTTACAAATTTTCTCCACCAATTCCACTCACACTCACAATTATCATTCCTCCCAATATCATCAAGTTCGACCCCAATCCTCTGCTGCTAATATGAATTCTAATTCTACTAATTCTAATGCAGGAGATTTCTCCCATGTCACCCGCAACACGGTGTGGGGCCTATGGAATGAGGGCAATCTCTTCTCCTTATCCGTCCCAGAGCTCGCCTTCTTTTTAACAGAGCACTGCGGCGTCGCTGGGGTGGACTCAAGAAATAAAAAAAGTGCCCTCGTGCGTCAGGTGGAGGAAATATTATCCGCCGAGCAGGCTGGAAATAACAATAATAATAATAACCATCACGACCTGACAGTCCCCCAGGAGGACAACCCCCACGCTGTTGTGATTACGGAATACGACAGAGGCGAGGAGGCGCTGGAGGAGGCGGACGAGTACGGGGATTGGGGGGCGGAGCCGGGGTTTGAGGACAGAAGAGAGTTGGATTTCATGGAGTTGAGTGCTGGGCGCATGGGCGAGAGGTATGACCCACTCGCCCCACGCTCCTTTCAACTGATGCACAGCGACACCACTGGGGATGTTGGCATTGCAACAATTGACCCAAGTAAACTTCCAGGGCAGAGTAAAGTTAAAAGTGTAATGACGCCAGTGGATGTGAGTCCGAATGAGGCGAATAAAATGCACTTTCGGCATGCGTTTGAGTGGTGTTTGATGAATATTTGGAATATGAATATGCCTGGGGAGTTAAATATTGGAGCAGGAAAGGCGTTATATTACAGAAATGTGGCAAAACAAAATCGAAATGTGATGCCTCTGTGGACGTTGCAAAAACATCTCTATGCGCAGCACCCGTATGCGTGGTTTGCGATTGCGAGTGATTCAAATGTAGCTGCAATGGAAGCTCTTGCGGCTAAACTTGGTATGAATCTTGTACAAGAACCAACGACAAGTTATAAAGTTTCTATTCGTCGAATGGGTGAATTTTTTGATTGTGAGTTAAATGGACAAATGAAATGTACTATGTTAAATAAACCATGGGATCGTTTTCTTGTTTCACATTATATTCGTAGTAAAATGCCTGATCTTCGATATGTGGTACGTGCTCGTCATCCTATTAAAAAACGTATATCAGATGCCTATCTTGAAGCTGATATTCTTCGCAGTACCCGCGACTCCGTACAATCTGTTCTTTCACCTGAATTAGGTGATGTTATTTATTGTAGCGAACGTGTTATTCGAAAATGGGCAACACGAACCCAAACTGGTGTTACATTACAACTTGTGGAAACAAAACGAACTCCACTTATTATTACAAAGGCTGGAGATGAAGGAGAGAGATTGGAGTATGAGTGGATTGTACAATTACCGCAGCAGGCGGAGCGAGTTGATATCACCGCCCTCACAAGTGAATTATGGGATTATGGAAATACACTTGCAGAGGCATTAGAAGAAGGTATGGAGGAATTAATGGCACATACTATGAGTTCTATTGCCTCATATTGATAATAATATTAATAGAGGAAAAAAAAAAAAAATGAAAGGAAAGGAAAGGAAAGGAAAGGAAAGGAAGAGAGTTTGTAATATGTGTGTATGTGTTTGTTTGTGTGACTGTGTGTGGGTTTATACTTCACAGAAATATATATATATATATAATAATAAGAAAAAAAAAAACAAGACCAGTATCATTCTCACACCCCATATATATATTTTTTTTTTATTTCTATTATTCTTCACTTATGATATATGACTTCCTTTTATTATTATTATTATTATTATTAGTGAAATTTGAATATAGTCAATTATGACTATTTTCCTTTTTGTTTTTTAATTTTTAATTTGTGTTTTTGTGTTTTTCTGTGTACTGATTTTTCTTTTCTTTTCTTCTTCTTTTACTTCTTTTAATAACCGAATCACTATCACCACCTACCCCCATAAAAAATCTAAAGAAATAAAGTACCCCCCAAAAAAAAGGCTTTCAAGCTGAAGTCTCTTTAAAAAAAACTGGTTATTTTTCTCCGCAATAAGAGTCTGCAATTTTAAGCAGACCTTTACTTTATTTGTTTAACTCTCTCTAGGTTATTTTCTTTTTTTTTTCGAAAGAAAACATAATAATTAAAAAAAAAAAAAAAACCAACGAAGAGGAATAGTAAAAGCGGCTTTATCAAGCTGTCGCAATTTGTTTTTGTTAGGCATTGCACCCGCTGCAGAAGCAGTAGAGCTGTAGAAAATTACCCTCAACATTTTAGTGAAAGAGGTATTATTGGATTTAGAATAACAAACTTACTTATTACATAAACCTTTAATAATAATAAAAAAATAATAAAGGGCACAATAAGAACAAAGAAAACCAACAACAATAAATAATAAACGAAAAATTACAAAATAAGAAAGCGTATTAAAAAAAAAAAAAAAAAAAAAAAAAAAAACCCACAACAAATATCCTTCCTGTCTCCTTTATCATTCTTTAATTATATAAATATATAAAGTATTATGCCACCCAAGGGACCCAAGGCAACCCCAAAAGGGGCCCCAGCCCCAAAGAGAGGGCCCCCAGCCGCAATGATTGCAAAATTAAAACAACACATGGAAAAGCAAAAAGAAGAAGAAGAGCGGCGCCGGCGTGAGGAGGAAGAAGAAGAGCGAAGATTAAAAGAAGAAGAAAGACTCGCAGAAGAGCAAAGAAAGTTTGAAGAAGAGCAGCGGGCGATTGAAAAGCAGCGGCGCAAAGATGAAGAAAAACAAAATAAAAAAGAAGGGAAAAAAGGTGCTAAAAATGGAGCACTTGAACGCATGGCAGCTGCTGGATTTATTCTCCCAGATGTTGAAAAGATAAGAGAACAGGAGAGATTACAAAAAGAAAATGCCGCCGCAAATATAATTGTAAAAAAACCAGCACCAAAACCTTCTGGAATTGCAACTCGACCTAACGGGGATGCTATTGCAGCCCCCCACACAAAGAAAGATGATGAAGATGAAGAAGATGAAGAATTAAATAATGATGATGATGGAGAAGTTACAACGGCAACAGAATCAGATGAAGAAGTGGATGAAGATGATTGGGAAGCACTTATGGAACGTGATGATCGAAGGGCAGCACGACATGTTGAAAATGAACGTATTCGAAATGTAAGAGCTGAACGAGAGGCGAAGCGAAAAGAAGAAAAAGAAAAACGTGCCAGAGAGCGGGCAGAGGCAAAGAAAGCAAAAGAACATGTACTTGAAAGTGTTTCAAATTTACGATCACCTATTTGTTGTGTACTTGGGCATGTGGATACTGGTAAAACAAGTTTATTAGATCGTATTCGAGCTACTAATGTACAAGGTGGAGAAGCAGGAGGAATTACACAACAAATTGGTGCAACTTTTTTCCCTCGTGAAGCTCTTGTGGATGCTACAGAAGATATTAATAAAAAATATCGTTATGATCTTAATGTTCCTGGTCTTCTTGTTATTGATACTCCTGGACATGAATCTTTTACAAATTTACGTAGTCGTGGTAGTAGTTTATGTGATATAGCTATTCTTGTTGTTGATATTATGCATGGATTGGAACCACAAACTCGTGAATCCATTCGTTTACTTCGTCAAAAGAAATGTCCTTTTATTATTGCTCTTAATAAAGTTGATCGATTATATGATTGGGTACCCAGTACAAATATGGATATTGAACAAACTCTTTCAAAACAAAAAGATAATGTTCGAAGTGAATTTGATACACGTGTTACACAAGTAAAACAAGAATTACTTGCAGAAGGTCTTAATTCTGAATTATATTATAAAAATAAAGATGTAAGAAAAGTTGTTTCTATTGTTCCTACTTCTGCTAAAACAGGTGAAGGTATTTCAGATTTATTATTATTGGAAATTCAATTGGTTCAACAATTTATGGAAGGTAAAGTAACATATAAAGATGATTTACAATGTACTATTCTTGAAGTTAAACCTATTACAGGTTATGGTTTTACAGTTGATGCTATTCTTATTAATGGAGAACTTCATGAAGGTGATAATATTTGTTTATGTGGTCAAAATGGACCTATTTTTACCCAAATTCGTGCTTTATTAACTCCACAACCTCTTAAAGAACTTCGCGTGCGTGGGGAATATATTCATCATAAACAAATGAAAGCTGCTATGGGAATTAAAATTGCGGCGAATGATTTGGAGTATGTTGTTCCAGGTACACCTCTCTTTGTTATTCGCAACGGTGATGATAAGGAAAAAATTGCCCAAGAAGTTATGAAAGATGCAAACAGTATTTCAGATCAATTAAGCCCGGATGGGGTTGGAGTTACTGTGCAATGTTCCACTCTTGGTTCACTGGAAGCTTTATTATCATTTTTAAAAGATATGAAAATTCCAGTTGCAAGTGCTTCAATTGGTCCATTACATAAACGTCATATGATTCAAGTATTATCTATGAAACGTAAAGCCCCTCGCTTTGCTGTTGTGTTAGTCTTCGATGTTCAAGTCTCTGAGGACGCACGGGATATTGCGAAAAAGAATGATATTGACATCTTTGAAGCTAAAATTATTTATCACTTATTTGATAAGTTTACAAGATATATTGAAGAGTATGAGGCACGAGAAAAAGAACGCGCCCGTGCTATTGCCGTTTTCCCAGTTCAACTTACAATTATAAGTGATGCAATTCATAACTCTGATCCAATTATTCTTCCAGTAAAAGTAGAGCGGGGTCAACTTCGCCCTGGTACCCCACTTGCAATTATGAGAAATGAAATTCCAATTCAACTGGGCCGTGTCATGTCAATGGAGAGAGATAATAAAAATATTGGAATTGTAAAAATGGGACAGGAGTGTGCGGTGAAAATTAATGCGGGAGAAACTGGAGTTGTGTTTGGGCGACAGTTTGAAAAATCAGATTCGGTGTTTTCATTTGTGACTCGCCCCTCAG
The DNA here is from genome assembly GCA_030849755.1 of Trypanosoma avium. Classification (NCBI taxonomy): domain Eukaryota; phylum Euglenozoa; class Kinetoplastea; order Trypanosomatida; family Trypanosomatidae; genus Trypanosoma; species Trypanosoma avium. The sequence goes on from JASANY010000866.1 coordinate 36,779, forward strand.
TGGATGCTATTAAGAAATTTAAAGATGAACTCTCGGAGGATGATATTAATTTACTCGCAACACTTATTCGTGTGCTAAAGGTGCCTCCACGATAAAAAGAAGGAAAGAAAGAAATAATATCAAGAATAAGAGGAGGTAAAAGTAAATAATAATAATAATAAAAATAAAGAAAAGAGTGGTGGGGGGAAAAAAAAAATATATATATATATATGACGAGTAAAACGAATATACATTCTTATATACATTACATACAACAAAAGAGAGAAAATAATAATAATAATAATAATAATAATAATAATAATAATATATTTCTGGTCGAGCGTATTCATTCATTTTTTACTCTTACTTTTTTTTTTTTATTACAAACACACCCATGATATCATAGAAAGGGAGTTAATGAGAAGTAGTAGAAAAGTAAACCTCCAAAAAAGGAAATTAATAATAATAATAAGTAGTAAGAGATATAACTTTGCCTTATTTGTTTATTTGGGTTTTTGTTTTTGTTATTTGTATATATGTGTTTGTATGTGTGTGTGTTTTTCCGTGTTTGTGTGTGATTTCTATTTATTTATTTGTGAAATTGCCGCACCCGCTTTTATTATTATTATTATTATTATTATTATTATTATTACAATTATTATTATTGCTCTTGTTTTATTTGATTTATTGACTTAGGCAATGTTTTATATTCCAAAGAAGAAATTAAAAAAAAAAAAAAAAAAAAATTCCATTGATAAGGGGGGGGAAAAAAAAAAAATTATATAATAATATATTAGAAAGTAACACTGTACGATAATTGACTCTCTTTTCCCCCTATTATCTCTTTACTTCTATTGTTATTATTATAACTACTAACTGTTAAAGAAATAAAATAAATTAAATAATATTATAATTATTAAGGTTATATTTTGTGTGTTTTCTTTTTTTTTTTTTTTTTTTACTACAAAATAAACGAAACTATTTTCTTTTTCTTTCTTGAATTTCTCACCCCTTAATTCCCTTCCACTGATTCTTTCGCAATTTGCAGACGTTGTTTTAAGAGATTTGCAAGAAGCAAAGAAAAAAAAAAAAAAAGAGATATATAATTATATAATTATATTTATATATGAAGATAAAAAAAAAAAATATATATATATATATATATTTTTTTTTTTTTTTTGTAATGTGTATACTTATATTTGTTTGTATTTCTACTTCTCTCTTTTTTTGTTTTTTGTTTTTTGTTTTACACTCTTAAAATTTATTTTTGTTTATGAGAAAGAAAGAAACAAACAAACAAACAAACAAACAACAACAAAAAAAAAAAAGAGTGATATTATCGTAAAATAATTAAGAAAATACTAGGAAAAGAAGAAACTAAGTTCAAATAAATAATCAATAATAATGACAATGCAGGCTGAGTATAATGTGACTCCCTCACCTATTTCTTATAATAATAATATAAATAATAATAATAATAATAATAATAATAATAAAGAAGAAGAAGCCTGGCAGCAAATTAAGCATAATGCAATTGAAACATGTGAATTTGCTGAAAAACGCCTTCTTGATCTCAAGGAACTCCACACCGCCGTCTTACATCAACTCACAATATTAAATATAAGAAGAGAAGACACCAGCCGACGCCTACAAAATTCAATAAATAATTTAAAACAACAATTACAAGAAAGAGAAGCTGAACTTCTTACAATGTTAAATGATGATTGCAATTTACATTCAAGAGAACTTCAAAACACGTTAGAAACAATTGAAATAAAAGAAAAAGAATTAATAGAAGCAAAAGTAAAATTAGAAGAACGTGAAAGAAGTGTGATTGAGCGGGCTGGGGCGCAGCAAAAAGTAAATCAATTACTTTCAGACTCATCCTATTTTCATTTATCAGATTTAAATTCATATATTATAACTTCAATTCCATTAATAGTAGATCGACATATTACTCTTGTGCAGGAGCGAATTCCATCCTTGTTTCCTTCTGCTTTAACAATTCCTATTATAAAATCTGCTGTTTATCTTCCACTAATAATATCTGAAGAATTTAATAATAATAATAGTAATAATAATAATTCTTCTATGATATTACAAAATGGTATTCTACATTATATCGCTACTTGTGGTTTAACAAAACCTTTTTCTAACCCAATAGAAACTGATGCTGTTCGAGTACAATGTAATACTCCAATAGTTTTAGGAAAATTATCATTTCTCTGTTCTGCTATTTCTCCTTCTCGAACAAGTATAAATGTTCTCGGGCAACAATCCTTTAGAACAGCTTCACATAATAATAATAATAATAATAATAATAATAATAATATAAATACAAAAATTGAATTTGACTTTGGTGATCGTCGCTGGATTGATTGTAAAGCTTATGCATTACGTCACGGATATGAAACTAAACACGCTGCACTACAATCATGGAGATTACTTGCTAGTAAAGATAATATTAATTGGATTATATTAGATGAGCAGCGACGCAATCATAAATTAGGAAATTCTCCATTTAATGTAGTGGAATTTATTATTAATGAAGAAAATGTATTAAAACAAGTACAGGAAATATGGGAATGTGAAAATGAAAAATATTGTGCGTTTCGATATTTTGCTTTGGAGAATATTGGAGTGGATGCGGCGGGGGAATTTCATATTGAACTTTCAGGAATAGAATTATATGGATATCTTGTGAATACAACTAGTAGTATGATAATGTGATATTAGAGAAAGAAGTGAATAGGGATTTGTTTTTTATTATTTATTTAACGGAAATATATATATTTATATATGAGTAGGTCTTATTGTTATAAGAAAAGTTTTATTATTATTATTATTCCTCTCTTTTTTTTTTTATTCCTTTCTTTTCTAGTGTTTTTTTTTTTTTTACTGTATTTATATTTATAATTACTCATTTTTATCGATAATATTTATATTTATATATTTTTTTTTTCAACTCCTTCACGAATACAAAACAACAAATAAAAACCCTTGTTATTTCTTTGATTTTATATTATTTTTATTTATTTATCTCCCTCACTCTCTCTCTTTTCTATTTTCATTTTATTTATTCGTGTGGTAATTTATATTAGTAGACATGTCTTCTCGACCACAACTTTTACGATCTCCACATTTTACCAATATAAATAATAATAATAATAATAATAATAATAAAGTTTTACATTCATATAATGAAATATCTATAGCGGATAGAGTTATAAAGGCTTGTGCGTATAGTGATAATTCTGCTGATTTTGTCTTCGGCGATGGTACAGTTCTTTCATTTTGTGATGAAATGCAAACATTTGTAGCTTTTAATTCCAATACAACTCGAATAGGGAAAACTAAAAGTTTATCTGAATCAAATAATAATAATAATAATAATTTAGATGATAGTGAAGGGGATTACTTTTTTACCGCCCTCACTCTTTCTAAATATGAAAATAAAGTAAAAGAAGCTTTACATATTTATAATTATTACTCACCTCATCCAAGAATTATTGCTGGACTTAGTTCAACTCCATGTGAAGTTTGGCGATTGCGAAGTCCTATTGATTCGTTAATAATAGCTGAGGATTCAAAATTATTTGAACGTCATTATCATAATAATAATAATAATAATAATAATAATAATATTAGTAATAATAATAATAGAGGAGCCGCTACACTTTGGTGTGCTTTGCGTCGTATTTCTTTAACTTTGCATGAAAGTCGTATGACATTTTCAGTACGTTGGCCGGCACGTGCTATTGAGAGGAGTGGGGCACGTTCTATATTTGTAAAACCAAATATATTAAATAATAATAATGATAATATTAATTATAATAATAATAATAATAATAATAATATATGTTTAACAGGAAGTGTAGAAAGTTTACGGGCATTTCACTTTACATGGGTGGAGCAAACTTTTCCAATATTAGACACACCAGAGGAATGGAGAGAAATGTTAGAAATTGCATTAAAATTAGATGCGGAGGTGGGGGAAACTAATAATAATAATAATAATAATAATAATAATATAGAAGAAGTGGAGTTAGATCATAGAGAAAGTAATAATAATATTAATAATGATAATAATATTAATAATAATAATAATAGAGAATGTCGAATGATATATAGTACAACCCCACCCACAGCTAAAGATAGAAATCCTTGTCGATTTTCACAAATGAAACGAGATCACATTCACGCCATTATTTCTTCTCATCAAATGCAAAATGCCTCATGTAATCGTTTTATTCGTAATTCAAATATATTTGTAATTTGGAGATATGACGCGGATCCTGTGGGGCGAATTCCACATGCTGTTTACTGGGGAATTCATACACGTCATATTCTTCAAAAAGAAAAAGAAGAAAAAGAACATAATAATTATTATTTAAAAGTTTCAAATAATAATAATAATAATAATAATAATAATAATAATAATAATAATAATAATAATAATAATATATTCTTAAAAAGATGTGGGATTTCACATATATCTATTGGTATAGTTCTTGCTATGATTCGCGAAGATGAAAGTACAATTGTTGCAGAACCGCAGGGAAATAATTATATAATTCATCACTGGCGACGTGATGGAAAATATAATCAATATCATCAAAGCTCTGATGGAGAGCTTGGCCTCCCACCTGTTATTCCTACACAAGAATCTAATGATATTCATAGAAATAATAATAATAATAATAATAATCATCATAATAATGATGATGTATCATTATTATTATCATCATCCTCTATAATGAATAGAAATGAAGAAGAAGGAGAAGATGGAATGATTCATTCTAAATTTACAAAAACATTATCTATAACATCTTCTTCAACTTCTTCATTATATTTTAATGGATTACTTGAAGAGGCTCCTTTTTCTTCATTATATCGTGGGCGATATCTTCCTGATGTTGGGGCCTCGTGTATTCAAATATCACAATTTAATTTTGCTTCAATGCGTGTGCAACAACAGGAGAAATTAAATTGTGAAATTACAAGAGGTATTGAAGTAAATAGTATTTCATCTGTTTTAACTGATACTTCTTTTATAAATAATAATAATAATTATTATTATTATAATTATAGTTATTCATCAACACAAGGTGAATTCACAAGTAAAGAAGAAGAATTATTTAATAATAATAATAATAATAATAATAATAATAATAATATTATATTAGATAGAAATAGAATGCGAATGATATCACACGACCCCGCTCTCATTTCTGCTGCGAGTGAAGGCAATGTTATATTTCTCACAAGTTTTATAAAAGATATTGGGAATTTCGCAGCACTTACTAATGGAACCATTCGTTGTCATTTTAATGATCGAACAATTCTTTTTTTAATTCCTGGTATTGATGAAAGAGAAGAAAATTTAATAGCAACTTGTTTATTTCGAGATGCTACACAATGTTCAATGCGAATAATTAAATGTTTTCCACATCATAAAATGTTTAAATATATAGCGCATGCTTTACAATTTAGAAGATTTGTTCGATTAAATCCTGAGGCACGAGCTTCTATTGTGGAGCAGACGAGTGAAATGAAATTACAATTGTTGGAAGAAAATAATAATAATAATAATAATAATAATAATAATAATAATAATATGAGTTGGCGACAGGAGAATAGAAAAGAAACAGAATTACAAGAGTTATTAAGTAGAACACAAGCCCTCTTGTCAAGTAATGATGAATTAAGTGCGATGAATAAATCATTACTTCGGGGTGGAGGAAATGATACTTCGGCGTATTTTTAATTAAGTTATTATTATTATTATTATTATTTTTTTTTTTTTTGCAATTTGTGTTTTTATTTTTGTTTTTTTTTATTTGAAATTATAGAGAGTAAATTAAATAGAGAGAAATATATATATATATATATATATATATAGAGAGAGAGAGAGAGAAACAAGTGATGGAAGAGAGAAAGAAAGAAAAGTTACCTAAAGTTATTATTTTAATTATTATTTCTAAATATATGTCTTTTTTTCCCTTTATAATTCTTTTTTGATTATTTAAGGGTGTAAAGGAAACTTATTTTTATCTAAATACTTTTATAACAAAAGAAAAGAAAAAAACTCAATTACTATTTATAGTTTTATTATGAATAGAAGAGACAGTGAAGATAATAATATTCAATCCTCTTTGCCTCCATCACAACAACAACAACAACCACAAAATAATAATAGTAATAATAATAATAATTTAACTTCAACAACAGAAGAATCTTTAGAAACTCCAGAATGGATTGAAGTTTTTCGTGAAACAATTCCCCACAATAATAATAATAATAATAATAATAATAACTCACAATTTCCTTTAGTTTCAAGAAATATTTCTACAAATTCCCCTCATAAACCCCATACACGAAACTCCTCTATCACTGTTAAATTTCCTCCAATACAACTTACTCATAACTCTAAAGAAAGTACTGTAGTAAAAGAAGAATTACATTCAATAAATATTGAATCAGTATTAGTAAATAATAATAATAATAATAATAGTAATAATTCTGTTTTTAAAAAGAAATTAAATGAAGAAAAAGAAAAAATAAAATATCCTATTTATAATGTTCGACCTGTTATTCGTCAAGAGGATCATCCATTATGGTCAAATTCATTAGCAATTCAAGAAGAATATTTATTTGGTAATAGTAATAATAATAAAAGTATTAATGAATTAGATATAAAAGATATAGTTTTACGGACTTCTTTATTAGAAAATGAATTTAATGAAAGTTCTGGAGAATTATATCTTCTTCAAAGTTCAGAATTATCAAATATGAAATCTCCTATGCTTCTTTCAAAAACTATGACAGCTCCAATACAAGAAAATATTTTTAAAAATAATAATGCATTAATAGCAAATCAAAATATTTTTACTAGGGATTCCTTTTCTTTTCAACAAAAACAAAAAAAATTAAAATTAAAAGATTTTAATTTTCTTATTCCAAATTTATTTAGAGATGAATGTATAAATCGTGAATTTATTATTGAAGCTGAACGTTATGAGGCAATTCGTTATATTCCTTTACCACCACATTTAATTCATATAATTCAACATCCTGCTTTAGTCTCTGGAATAGAAGAGTTAATACTGAAAGAGGAAATTATTCGAAATATTATTTTAAAAGAAGAAATTAAATGTTTTGAACCTATTTATGATTTTTTTATTTATTCTCATCGTGCTATAATGATTGGAAGTAAACCGCTTGAACATTTTATACAAAGATATATTTGGAAATATAAAGGAAAAAAAGAACGAGAAAGGGTAAAACGTGAACAATTATTAAAACGCGAAGCACAATCTCGAGGTGAAATTATACAAGAATATATAAGAAAACAAGGAAAACTTTTTACAAGTATTATTATTTATCTAGAACTTTTATTTCGAAATGAAATTGTAAAATTACAATTAACTACACAATATGCATATAGTTTAGCTTTGATTCGTTTAAAAGAACAAATTGAATTATTTCCTTTATTATATGGAGCAATCATGCCAAGAGCAATTGTATGTGGGAGAATATCTGGTACAACTATATTTAAACAATTAGATTTACATGTAGAATATAAATATATTCAATTAAATGAATTAGAAAGAGGAGAACGTACTGGGATTTATTGTAAAATGATGAGAGATGAATTAGTTCAATTTCATGAAGTAGAAAAACGTGGAAATTTAATATTAGAAGAATGTATGGAACGTGTAAAGTTAAATGTTCGATTATTTTTTGCAAAAGAACATTGGCATCGAAGAGAAATTGAAATTATGGAGGCATGTGAAAGAGAAATTGAATTGGAGAGAAATATATTTAAAAAACTATTTTCTTTTAAGAGAGAAAGTGAAAAATATGAAGAGGAAAATAAAAAGGAGGGATCCGTATCAATGATAATTGCATAAAAGTGTATTTATTATTATTATTATTATTATTATTTTCTTGTTTGTTTTTTTTTTTGATTATTTGCATTTTGTTATTTTTTTTGAATATCCATCCTCTCTCTAATTTTATTTATTTATTTATTTATGTAAAATAAAGAAGAGAAGATCAGATTTTTTATTAAATTGTATATATATATATTTATTTATTTTTCAGGTGAACATGTAAACTACATGTTTTGTTTTGTTATTGTGTTGTTGTTTTTTTTTTTGCTATAATACTCTTTTAAAATTCTATAGTGGATGTAATATTTAAAACAAAACACAAGAAAAAAAAAAAAACACCTTTATTTCACCCTATTGTTTTCTTTTTGTTTTCTAATAATATTAACATTTTCTCTCGTAATTATCTCTTTTTCTTTTTCTACAAGAAGGACTTAAAAACAAAACAAAAAAAAATAATAATAAATAAAGAGGTGTGGTAACAGTTTCTACTATTTCAAAAGAATAATAAAAAGAGAAAAAGAGAAAAAAAAAAAAAAAGGCAATAATAATTATTAATTATTAATTCATTTATATATAAAAACAAACAAATAAACAAATACATTATTATTATTATTATTATTATTATTATTATTATTATTAAAAAAAAAATGCCCATCACCGCCAGTGCTATGAGACTCATAATGCGTCAGTTACAAGAATTAGAATTATCTCCCAGTGCTGATATAACCCCACGCCGTGTTGATAATTTACATGAAATTCTTTTTGATATTTCAGGCCCCACACAAACTCCTTTCGCTGGTGGTTTATTTTGTGTTTCTTTATTATTTGATGAAAAGTACCCAATCAACCCACCACGTGGTCTTTTTAAAACAAAAATATTTCACCCAAACGTTTCTGAAAAAGGAGATATTTGTGTAAATGTGTTACAAAAAGATTGGAAACCGAATTTGGGGTTAAAACATGTTTTAAATATAATTAAATGTTTATTAATTGCACCGAATGCGGAAAGTGCATTAAATGAAGAGGCGGGGCGATTATTATTAGAAGATTACGCGGCGTATGAAAAGAAGGCGAGGATGATGACAAAGATATATGCAATGAAAGGTGGGAATTATAATAATAATTATAATAATAATAATAATAATAATAAAATAATGCAGGAGGGAAAGTTAGAGGAAAGTAAAGATGTTATAATGATACATAATAATAAAGAAAAAGAAGGAGAAAATGAAAATAATAATAATAATAATAATAATAATAATGTAGAAAATTCTGATATAATGAATGTTAACACTTCATGTATGATTGGAAATGGAGCGGGCTCACAATTGCGACCCACATCAGAGTCTACTGTTAATATGAGAAATATAGAAAATATTAATATGAAAAATATAGAAAATATTAATATGAAAAATATAGAAAATGTAAATTCTGTGAGTGTTTCAGCTTCTAAGAAGGCGGTAGAAAAGAAACGTGCAGCTCTTAAACGTATATAAGAGAAAAAAGAAATATATTTATATATTTGTTTCTGTATGTGAAAGTCTGTTTTTATTGTTAAATGTTTTTTTTTTTTTTTTTTGTTGTTGTTGTTCTTTGTTTGTTTGTTTGTTTGTTTGTTTGTTTTTTTTTATTATTACTTTAATTTACTTTCCACATGTACCATCATAGAGGCTGTCTTTTATATTAATTTTTTTTTCTTTATTTATTATGCACATCAAACTTTCATATTTGTTTTACCGAAAGATGTGTGAGTTAGCGAGAAAGAAAGAAAAAAAGAAAATCAATTGTATAATTCTTGGAGTTTTATTTTCATTATTATTATTATTATTTTTGAATTTTATTTTGATTAATATAGTTGATTTTTTTTTTTTTTTTCTTTCTTACTTACTTGCCTCTTTACCTTTTAAAATGTGGAAATTATATATAAAAATATATTACTAACACATCAAAAAAATAAAATAAAAAAAGAGAGTAAAGTTTACAATTGAAAGAATTTAAAAACAAAAATGAAGACAGAGAAAGATAGAAAGAATAATGTTTGTATTTGTTTTTGGAGTGAGAATAAGAAGTTTTTTTTTTAATAATAATATTTCCCTTGTTATTATTGATGGTGATAATTCTTTCTTGAAGTTGTTCTTTGTATTTAAGGACATCTTTATTAATGATAAGTTAAGAATAAAATTAATATATATCTTTTTTTATATAAATATATTTTTATTAATGATTATATATATGTACACAGATTTAGACTAAAAAAAAAAAAAAAAAAAAAATTGAGGTGAAGAAAAGAAAAGGGGAGGAAAAATAATTTAAATAAAACATGAAATAATATCTATTTATATAAATTTATATATTTCAATATCTCCTTCTAACTACATTTTTTTTTTTTTTTTTTTTTTCTCCCCTCCTTATATTTGTCCGCAGGTTTAAGTCAATGCAATCAATTATATATATATATATATATATATATATATATATATGGCAGTCAGTGAAGAGTAGCAAAATAAACAAATAAATTTTTTTTTATTGTTACTCTCTTTTCTTTCAACTATTATTATTATATCTTTCTTTTTGTTGTTGTCGTTTTTGTGATATATTCAGTATCTTATTATTGTTATTATTATTTTTTTTTTCCCCTTTTATTATTACCTATTTTTAAAGTTATATATTTATAGAAAAAAAATAAAATAAATAAACGACAAAAACCAATAATAAAATCCCTATTTATCCTGCTGTAGCTGCAGAAGCAGCAAATCTAAAACAATAACAGCATCAAAAAAATAATAAATAAAGAAAGTGATATATATTTTCTTTTGAATTTTACTTTCTCTTTATATTCTTAGATAGTTCAACAGAAAAAAAAAAAAAAAAATAAAAATAAAAAACGAAATAATAATAAAAATAAAATAAAATAATGCCTGCACTATCTGAAAGAGATTTATCTACTGTGCAAAAGTTTTTTAACGCTATGCATGCTGCTTTAGCATTAACTGAAAGTAGAAGAGCTGAACAACCAGGCACCGCGCGAGGATTATCAACTCCTTCATGTCTAATTAATAATAATAATAATAATAATAATAAAAGTAACAATAATAGTCATAGTATTAGTGGTAGTGATATTTCTTTTACTAAAAATAGTAATAATTATAATATTGGAGTAGGAACTGCAAACTTTATATTAAGTAGTGGAAATAATAATAGTAGTCATAATAATAATTTAACAACTTCATCAGGAATTAGCGGAAATGAAAATAATCTCTCAGGTGATGAAGGAAGAGTATGGGCTGAGGCAGCTTCTGTATTTTGGAGAATTGCAGGTCGACAACAAACACATTTATTAGCCTACGCCGCAGCTGATATGTTTCACGTTCTCACACGATTATGTGATGGATTATTAAATTATATTCAAGAAACATTTACACATATATCTTCTACTGCCTCAGCACGAGAAATATTACATCGGGCTGTTTCACTTGGAGTTGATCATATATTTTTCTTTTTAAATGGATTTTGTGCATTACGAAGTTGTATTTGTATGATGGGTGGGGAGGAAATACGTGGGCGGGAGTTACATGCAAGTATTTGTGAAATTATAATTCAACAACATCATTTTCATTGGATGACACGTGTAGTCTGTGCTTTTTTTACACATTCACGAAAAGTTGTAAAAGAACATGGAAGTATTTCAGCAAGTGTTATTTCAACTATAAAAGAAGTTTTACATTGTATTCAACATTGTTGTGAGGGAAGTGTGAAGTGTGCGGAGAGTTTAATTTATACAGAGCCAAAGCCACTTGTAGGAGAAATGTTAACTGGAATGCGTTTACGACTTGCATTACCAGGACTTATTCGTCCAATTATAAGAGAAGAAATATCAACAAGTTCAAATCAAATGAGAAGTGAAAGTATAGGGGGATTAACATCTGCAATTCATAATGTAGGAATTAGTAGTAATAGTAGTAGTGGTGGTGGTGGTGGTGTTGCTGGAGAAAGAGGACTTACAGGAGATGGTTTACCACGTGCTTTAATAAATAATAATAATAATAATAATATTAATAAAACTGCATTAGCAGAGTATCTTATTACTGGGCGAACTCACCCGTATGATGAAATAACTCGTGAAGCATTAAATGTAGCGGTTACTGCAGTTGAAAAGGCAGAAGCGCATGGAAGTCCAACAGTTATAACAGCATTATGTAATATTATTGAATTAAGTTCTCGTGCTGTCATACCAACACATGAGGATTCTAAATCTACAGAAGGAAATATATTACTATTAACAACAGTACCTCTTAGTGTACAAATAGCAATGTATGAAAATTTTTTATTAGCATTTGATGCTATTTGTCAATTATTACGTTCTAGTGGAGATGGAATGGCCCCTTTTGATCTTGCATTAAGACGTGAAACTATTTTACATCAAATTACTGGCCAAGATCTCTCTGGGTGTGTACATAGAATAATATATTATTGTACTTCTATTGTAGAGTGTGAATCTTCACTTTTTCGTGCTATTAAAGATTTGTGTGTGCCTCCTTCTTTTACTCGTATTAATACTTCATTATTTCATCATCACTTACATCATCATCATCATTTACATTATCATCATCACTTACATCATCATCATCATCATCATTTACATCATTATCATCATCATCATCATCATCATCATCATCATCATTATTTACATTATCAACAGCAACAACAATCATTATTATTATCAGAAAGTCCAAATCAACGAATAACTGGAATTAATGAATCATTTAATGAAAGTATAATGAGTCGAAGTGGAACTATACCTTCATTTACAGAAAGTATAAATATAAATCGTCCACCACCACCACCACCACCACCTCGTGAGCCGACAACTTCGCGAGGACCAAATTTTGCAAAATCTTTTTGGATGAGTTTTTGGCCAAAAGCTTCAAGAAATAATGAAGTAAATTCAAATAAACAAAATATTTTATCTGGTGAGGAGCCTATTGGTTCACATGATCAACGTTTATATAGTGATCCTATTGTTGGACATAACTCTTCACTTCTTTCTCCATTAGAAGATGAGGATAATTGGTGGTATAGTAATGAGGAATATTTAAATATAGCTCGTAGTTTGACACAAGTTTTAAATGATATTTTTATGGATGCATCCATGTCTCTTTCTATAAGAATGTCAACTTGTAATTTACTTGCTCAAATAACGATGCGAAGTAGTAGTGCTTTTTCACAACTTGAAGGTCGACTTATAGTACGTTCATTTCTTAATATGTTAAGAAATCAAGAAGAACGTTTACAATCACAACTTCAATCTCCTCATTCTCTTCACGAAGAAGATGAAGATACATTTCCTATTTCTAATCGTTCAGATTTAATAGAATTAAATATATCTAAAGATGATTCTAATGAAGAAGAAGAAGAAGAAGAAGAAGCTATCTATGTATCAATGGCAAAACAAATTATTTCGGCAATTTGGAGATTATATAATGTACTAAATAAACCACCTATTTCAGGTGAAGTAGTAAATCTTATAGAATTACCTTTATTAATATTAAGATGGTTACAAGAAATAGAGGAAGAATTTATAGGTGGAGAAGTTCATAGTACATTAAATTCTCTTTTTGGACCTATTATAAGATTATGGTATATTGGCCTTGAAAGTGATGATGATGATGAAGATAATAATGGTAGATCATATGAAGTTTTAATGATTGTACTTAAAAGTTTATTAAAACTTGGTACTATTCCTGTAAGTGCTTCTGAAGCTTTAGATGCTACTCGATCTATTTCTTTAATTACTAGTACAGGAGGAGGAGTAGGAGGAACTTTAAATACAGCAAATACTACACATTCAGATAAAGATAGTTCTACATCAATAGATCTTGAAACTCCACAAATAGAATTTGGTGGAACTGTTAAAGCATTATGTGATATATTTAGAGTTCTTTTACAACGTAATCCACGTTTTCTTTCTACAAAAATGTTAGAAGTTTTATTTGCATTACTTTGGACTAATGATACTCGTTTATCTAAATTAGGAAGAAAATGTATTGCAAGTAGTCTTGAATTTAGTGATGTATATTCAGCATATGCAGAAGTTATACGTGGAGCGGAACTTTCTTTATTAATAAAACTTCTTCCATTATTTTCTTCTGAACTTTCTTCAAATAAAAAAACTTGTAATGAAAGACATGAACGTCGAGTTTATTTATATCAACATGGATGTGTTGATGCCGTTATTACTGTTTTAGAACGTGTATTATTATCTCCACATCATGTAGATGTATTTCCAAGAATTATTCAACAATTATTTAGATTTTTATCCGTTTTTGAATCCTCACAAGGAGAACCTCCACAATTATCTAATACTCGTCTTAAACAAGTTTTTTCAGAACGTATAATTTCATTAGAAGGAGCTGAATTTTTTATTCTTATTGCTCAAGCTGTATTAGATGCAGCTACTGCTAAATATGATGGAACTCGTAGTTATTCACGTCGTGTTCAAATGCATGGACATTTTAGTTTATCTATACCAAATTGTTCTGTAGAAAAACCAATGTTTATTGATTTACTTCCACCTTTACTTCGTCATGCTCATCAACATGCATTAGAATTAGAAAGTAATCTTCTTGCTGTAACGCATTTAGTTTTAAAAACAACTACACGAGTTCATTCTGATGCATTACTTCAATGGGTTCTTGAAACAAAACAAACGGCATTATTACCTTATCTTGAGCTTGATGCATCAGCAGTGGATCATCAATTATTATATGTTGGAAGTAAAAATGAATTAGAATCTTTTTGGGCACCTATTCTTCAAGAAGCACCTGAATGTAGTGAACTTAGATTTAATCATAGTGGAGGAATAGTTTTAACAATGGGTTGGTGGCCAGATAAAGGATTTTCTATTTCTACTAATTTTAGATTTGAAGAAATTTATAGTAATATAAGTCTTTTTGAATTTATTAATAGTGATTCAGCTACACCTTTTACAACATCTATTAATATTGTAAGTGGTGATAGTGTTTATATTTTACGAGAAGGTAAAAAAATTCCAGTAAATGAAAATCACGCCTTACAAGATCTTTCACCCCGACGTTGGGTACATTTTTTACTTGTTATGAGTGTTGCCCATACTTTAAGTGTATATCTTAATGGAAATAAAATAGGAACTTGTACATTACCATATTTTAAACCTCATTCTGAAGTTATTATTCATATTGGATTTGTAAATACTCCAGTGCAGGATGCTTTATTTTCTATTGGAAATATTGTTGTTTGGGATGAGGAACTTACATCACCTCAGGTAGAAGCTTATATTGCGATGACAAGTTATCAACCAAATATATGTAAAATACTTCCACGTGAGGTGCCTCGTGAATTATCTGAAAGTAATGAAATAGTTCCTATTAATGATAGAATAGCAGCTTTTGTTCCATATGAAGGTCAAAATGCATTACTTGTTAATATTTTACCTGCTCCACCTGAAATTTATCCTATAGTTGCAAAATTAACAGGAAATTATGCAATGCCACCTAAAAATTGGATAGATTTTCGTGATCTTTTTCTTAGTCGTGGTGGTATTATACATTTATTAGATTGGATTGGTCAATCTACAAGTGAAGAAGAACTTCAACATTATACATCTCTTGCATGTGATTCTATTAGATGTACAACGACTGGAGGAACAATGGATTTTAGAACTTATGCACTTTTAGATTTTTATTTAAAAAATTTAGCAAATTTTATTACACCTATAGTTTGTGATAGTTTACTTCATCTTGCAACAGCACAGGTAACTGTAAATGATGAACAACATCCTTTTATAATTAATCGTTTGGTTTTTGATTATATATTTCGTGATATGGAACTTTTAGCTATGATGCCTTGTAATAGTGCATTATATCTTATGGAACAAATAGAAAAAATGTTTACGGTTAATTCTTGTAGATTTGCTAGACGTAATGCAAATTATATTATGCCTTTTAGATTTATTGATAGTATTCTTAATGGTCTTGTATATAGTATTGCTCAATTATCTTTTCAAATACGAAATCGTGTTATCTCTTGTGTAAAACAAATTATGATTGCCTGTGATTTTGAACCTAATATTGTAAATGCTATTGCATCCACTGCAGCTATTTTAACTCCAATGGAAAAAGAAATTTCAAGTATTCATAATACTACATTACGTGTTTCAATTCCAAAACCACGATTTTCACAAATTTCTATTTCACTTCATGGAGCCTATGATATTACAATTATGATTCTTAGAAGTTTTGTAGAATGTTGTACAAGTTCAACATTTCTTTCAGCATTTGGAAGAATTGTAGATTTAAATTGGTTTGCGATGTGTGTTTCTAAATTTGCCGATGCTTCTTGTGTTGTGTATGCAACAGAATTATTTTTTGAAACACTTCAATATAATTCAGATTTAAGAAATGAAGTTATGCAAAATCCATCAGCTGTAGTCGCCGCACTTTCCCCACATTCTCTTAATGAAGAATTAATGTTATTATTATTAAGTTTTACAATTGGGGCTGCTAAACGAATTGATGTACTTTCTTCAAAGCATCCTTTATTAGAACAACTGGATGGTATTTTAAATTCAATGACACCTGATCCTGATCTAATTGTGGCTCCAATATTTTCTAAACTTCTTACATTGCATTTAAATTCATCTATTTCAATACCATTTTGTTTTAAACCGTGTAGTATTAGTTCTGTAATGCAGCGAAGATTACATTATTCCTATCGAATATATAAATATTTTAGTTTAGTACGATTATGTAGTCGAATAATGCTTAAAATTAAAATAAAAAGATTACTTGTAACATTGAATCGTGAAGTAAGTGTAACAGGAACAGCAAATATAATTTCATCATCTGTAAATTCTATAAATTTATTAACAAAAAATAAAGAAGAAAAAGAGGGAGAAGAAGAAATTAATAATGAAAAAAATAAAATAATAAATTATTGGAGTAAATATCATAAATCATGGAGTTTATTAAGAGTATCTATAATTCTTTGGAAATCTATTCAACAAACACGATATAAAAATTTACTTCATCGAGCTAGTAATCCTATAACTCCACCATTATTAGATGTTGAAGAAAGTGGTACTCTTTTTGTTTTACATACACTACGAAGATTATCGTGGGATCCAAATCTTTTTGCTTCTTTAACATTATCTCCATATCAAATAGCATCTCTTGCAGTTTTTGGAACTTTTCTTCAAAGAGAAACTGTACAGGCAAAAGTAGAAGAATTAAAACGTTCACAATTATCTAATATATTGACGAATATTCCTAAAACAGATTCTCCTATTGTAGGGAATGTTTCTACATCTTTAATATTAGCAGATACTCAACAAATAACTGATGATGTAGAAAGTCGCGGGGCATCGCTTAATTATTGGGGAAGAAGTAGTACTAGTCAACCTCAAACTTCTCCATTAAAGCGAAAATCAGATGATGATAATAATAATAGTAATAGTAATATTATTAGAAATAATTCTATGCATAATGATAAACAAAAAGAAGAAGAAAATAATAATGAAAATGAAAATGAAGTACATTATGTAGCTTCTTCAGCTTCTTCTTCTTTATTATTACCTGAAGGAATTAGTCCTCGACGAATTAGTAAAAAAGAAAGTATTATAACAGATGAAGGTGATGATTCTTCTGATTATGATAGAAGAATTGCTAGTGCAATAACTATACTAAATACTACAATTGACGGGGACGAAGAGGAAGAAGAGGAAGAAGAAGAAGAAGATGATGATGACGAAGATCATGATTTTAATAAAAGAAATATTGCACAAAGTGAAATTGAAAAAAAATTATGTGTTGAAGTTGCTATGGGATCTATTGCTCAAATAAATATTGCTCGTTCATGTGTATTAGAAGGACTTCGTGATTGTGCTGTAGAAGTATTATGTTCTACAATTATATCTTCTTTATATACTTTACATGTAACTCCTGGGTGGGTTGGTGGTCGCACGTATGGGTCTTGTGGGGGATTTCTTTTTCAATTAATGTTAGTTACTGGTGCAATTTCAAATACAGAAGAGGCAACTTCAACATTAATTTATTTTTTTATGCATCAAGTACTTTTACAATGTATGAAAATGAGTGAAATTGCATTAGTGTCATCACAAGAGTTAGTATCTTCTAATACTAATACTACTATTAATAATGATAATAATAATAAAAGAAAAGAAAATAGATCATTTAGTATTTCTAGTTCTAATGTACATGCTCATGGATCAGCATTAGATGTATTCTTTTTTAATGTTTGTAGATTTAATGATCTTTTAGTAGATCTTTTATCTTTTAATGTTATGGAATTATCAACTCTTGCTCCTTATTTTTCATATTTATTTTTAAATGCTATTTATTCATGGCCACGTCGTTCATTACAACAATTACGTTTACAAATTTTAAAAATTTGTATAGCTGTAATAAATAAACCTTCACTTCAAGATGTTACTCCTGAAATAGTAGAAAATGTTTATATGTTACTTACACGTATATTAAATCCTCAATGGATTATAAAAGATATGCTTGAATGTTTATTAAGAGTTTTATTTCGTGTATATGCGTCACTTCCACCTACTTCTATGGATGATGAAGAAGCAACTAGAAGAAAACATCTTATTATATTATGTCTTCGTCATATAATGCGTATATATAATGGAAGTAAAGAATTACGTAAAGCCCTTTCTGCACGTACATTAACTCAACGTTTTTCTTTATATAAAGATTTTACAGATATTTTACTTGTAGAAGATGAAACTAAAGTTTTTGTAGCATTTGATATATTTTGTAGAGATAATATGATGACAATTGATACTCTTATGTCTGGAAGACCTAAAACTAAAGCAGATATTGCTTTTAAATCTTTACTTAAAAATAGAAGTGAATATATTAAACGTATTAATGATTTTAATGAAGCATATATAAAAACTACAGAATTAAAAGATCAATATCGTACAATAGAACTTATTCAAGCCTATATGGCACGTTTTTCTTCATATATTGGTCATATTTCACCATTAAAATCTTCACAAGTACAATGGTTAATAACACAATGTTGTTCGTTTGAACAATCTGATCCACGTCTGCGTGTTTTACGATATGTAGATTCAAGAGGAAATTATACGAATGTTATGTTAGGACGTAATTCAGAAAATTCGGAAATAACAGAATTTTGTACAGATACTTGTGAGCAACAATTAAATCATATTTCAGCATATATTCCTCCTTTTGCAGTTCGTTGTAGACCTTTTATATGTGATGGTATTATTCCCTTTATTGATCCTCGTTGTAAAGTAACTTCCTCTGCAGTAGGTTTATTAAGATATTTACTTGAACCAAATGAAATATTACGTTTTATAAGTAATGGATTTAGAGTGAATGGAATTCATGCTACACCATGTCTTATTTTATTAACAAATATGGCAATAAAACTTATTGGATTTTCTAGAATTACAGAAGCAGGAGATATTATTCTTTGTCAATATGAACCAGATGAAGAAGAAAAACTACAAATACAAAAACAACAAAAACAACAATTAGAAGAAGAAGATGATTCTATTTCTCCTCTTGGAGCAAGTATGATACGACAGATAAAATCAAAACGTATTTCACAACAACGTGCCTTTAGTTTTGCTATTTCAATGACAAATAAATTACAAAAACTTATTACTGAAAGTGGTAATGGTGGTAAAAAGAAACGGGAATCTGAGGCGTTTAAAGATGGAACAAAACTTGCACAATCTGTACGTCAGGCAACAGGACATTCTTATAGAGATTTATATTGGATATATTTAATTCAAAATATTACTTCTGTTCGTATGGCACTTTATATGCATCAAGATACGGCAATTATTTTTAAATTAATGTATGATGATGGTCCTTTATTATCTATTGTAGATGCTCATCAATCTATGAATACGAAAGCACGAGATGAATTTTTAATGATGTTAAAAGAAGTTATTGGAACTCAACGATGTGAATTTTATGAACATAATCAACGTCCAACAAGTATTCGTTCTATGCTTATTCGTTGGGCCGCAAAATCAGTTTCTACATTTGATTATTTAAATTTTCTTAATAGAGTAGCTGGACGTACTATATTAGATTTTAATCAATATCCTGTTTACCCTTGGGTAATTTCAGATTATAAATCAAATGAAATTATATTAAATTCACCTTCTACATATCGTGATTTATCATTACCTATGGGGGCACAAACAGAAACTAGAAGAAAAGCTATAACTAAATTATATGAACAAATGATAGAAATGCAAAATGCTGAAGAAGGTATGGAGGGAACTCAACCTTTTCATCATGGAACTCATTATTCTACAAGTGGTGGAGTATTACATTTTCTTATTCGTGTAGAACCATATACAACATTTGCTCGTATTTTTCAAGGTGGAGAATTTGATGTAGCTTCACGTTTATTTGATTCTATAGATGCATCGTTTCAATCTTGTATAAATGGTCCTGCAGATTGTAAAGAGTTAATACCAGAATTTTTTGATGATGGTATGTTTCTTTTAAATCAAAATAATTATGATTTTGGTGAAAAATCCGATGGAACTATTGTAAATAATGTAAAACTTCCTCCTTGGGCAAAAGGTTCTACACAAGTTTTTATTGCTGTTATGAGATATGCTTTAGAAAGTAATATAGTTGTAAATAATATTCATCGTTGGATTGATTTAATTTTTGGAGTTCGTCGTCGTGGAAAACTTGCAGTAGAAAGTTATAATGTTTTTCAACGTATGACTTATGGAGAAGAAGTTATAAGAGCATTAAAAGAAAGTCATGATCCACATGATATTGATGTTATTATTGCAGAAGTTGATAATTTTGGTCAAACTCCTTTACAATTATTTCAAGAACGTCATCCTGCTCAGAGAGAATTAGATCCAGGAGATTCTAAAAATAATAATAATATTATTGGAAGTAATAATAATAATGATAATAATAATAGTATTAGTAGTAATAATAGTAATAATAATAATAATAATAATAATATTACTAATACTAGTGGACGTAGTGGAAATACATATGCTACTGCATTTAATGAACAAATGCCAAAAGTATTATCTATGATTATGCATGCTCTTGATTCTCCACATACTCGTTATTCTTTTGAAGATCCTTATCCTGGTACTTTTAGAATTGCAACAGGTAAACTTTTTGAAGTATTTCGTTTTCATGAAACTCCAGTTCTTAATTTCGTTAAAATGAGAAATGGTGAAAGAATGTGTTGTTATAAATATATAGCCCCTGTAGATGATACAAATCATGTTATTTATTGGAGTGAAGGAGAACATTTATTAATGCGTTTTGATGCTATTTCAGGTAATTTTATTTCTTTATTACGTTATACATTAACTCCTAAAGCTCCCATAAGTGTTACAGCACTGCATGTAAGTTGTCGTGAAACATTAATTCTTATTGGTTCTAATAGTGGAACTATATATTGTCTTCGCCCAAGTTTTCAAGATAACACACTTTTACTTTTAACTGCCACATTATGTCATCATGAAAATCCTATTTCAGGATTTGCAATTGATACTTATTATGGTCGAGTTATTAGTTTTACAACAAGTGGGTTTGATTTTCCTATTGTTTGGTGTATGCAACAACTTCGTACAGAGAAATTACATCGACTTGATATTTCTAAAGCAATTCCCAATACAAATCATAGTGAACGAGTTGTAATTGCCGCTATGATTGACCCTCGCTCTGCAAATTCTATTATTATAACGCGTCGACATTTAATTATATTTGATCGTCATGGCATTCTCTATGGAGCTGGTGCACTACCTGCTATTTCTGCCTCTTCAATGAAGGAATTAAAATCAATTCCACATTTAGAAGATGAAAGTGGGCAAATTGGATTAGCTGTTGATATGACGCAAACATTTATTCCTAGTATGACTTCAATTGTAACTTATAATACATTAGAGTGGGCCTCTGGAATTCAAATTATAATTTCAGGACATCAAGATGGAAGTATTGCTCTCTGGCGAGTGATTCGACTTCCACCAGAGCAAATAGAACATGAGAAAATTGCAAAAGTTGAATTTCATGGAATTATAATTGGAGGAAATGAAACAATTCGATTAGGGGCGGTTACAAGTATTGTACAGGAGGAAAGAGATGTGCCTGTGTTTTTAATTGGATATCATAGCGGGGCTGTTAAGGTGTTAAGATTTGATAATAGTAATAATATGATGGAAAGTACGAGGATATCGAAAGCATAAAATAAATATATATATATATATATAAGATAAGAAAGTAAAAAAAAAAAAAAAACTAATTTTTAATTTTGATGATGATAATGATGATAGTGGGCATGATAGCATTACTTTTTATTGTTTGTTTGCTTGTGTTTCTTTTCTTTTCTTTTTTTTTTTTTTTTTTCTGTATGTGTTCAGCAGGCGTGCGATTATGGATGAATTTATTTTTTCTTTCTCTCCTATTTCAGATGATAAGTCAAGTTGGAAATATAAATTGTGTTTTTTTTTTTTTTTTTTTTATCTACACATAAATAATTTTTTTTTTTTCTTTTTTACTCATAAACAAATATTTTTAGATAAAAGTCTCTTCATCTAAAGTGGATTCTTTTATAAAAAGAAAGGGGAGGGAATAATAAAAATCTTGTGCTTGTAGGATAATATTAGTAATTGTAATACGAATAATACTAATTATTATTATTAAAGTTAATACTATTATATTTTTTTTTTCTCTTAAATTCCTCTTAAAATAAAAATGTCAAATACTATCATCACTACTAGTAGTAATAATAATAACAAACAAATTTTCTCTCTTATTTTAGCAGAGTCAGAGGCAGTTGATATTGGGAATTGGGTACGTGATGTTGTAGTGGAAAGTCTATCACCGCCTATTCAACGTGTTATTTTATTTAATATTGATACATCTATAAAATCAACTTCACAAGAATCAGCAATATTAGACAAGGAAAATAATAATAATAGTGATAATGATGGAAAATTTTGTTTAGCCGTAAAGCAAGCGTTAGATGAGGCTGCAGTGACAGAAAATAATAATAATAATAATAATAATAATAATAGAGGAGTCAAATTAGAGAGTATTATTTGTCTTATTATTGCAGTTTTTTGGGATGGGCAAACGGAGGCTAGCAAGGCAGAATTTATTCAACTCCGTAAACTTACAAATGATGAAAATAATACTAATAATAATTACATAAAATTATCTAATTTTTATAAAGATGTTAAAATACATTTTATTGTACAAGCACTTAATGCAAAGAAAGGAACCCATACACTTAAAGAAAATCGTGAGGCATTAGTGAATAGTTTACGTAAAAAAATTCCTGATACTTCTCCTGAGCGGCATGTTGATCCTTGTAATCCTTGTACTACTAATAGTAATTCAACGACAACAACGCATTCAAAATTACAAAATACTTCTTCTTCTTCTAATTCATTATCTACAACAACTACAACTTCTCAAGAAAAATCCTTATTTCTTGGTACAGAAGATCTCAGTGAGGCGGGTATTTCAAAGTCAGTTGAAGATGGACAAGGTGAATGTTTTATAATTGTAACTGGTAAAGCAATGGAAGAATTTCAACAACGTTTGTTACAATTACAAACATCTACAAAAAGTATAGGCGCTGGATGTATACCAGTAATGGATGAACCTCGTGAAGTACAGGCTAATAATAATAATAATAATAATTCAAGTAAAACCAAAATTATAGCCCAAGAATTTCTTATTCGACAAAGTGAATCCCTCCCTCACTTTGAATTACGTCTTGCAATGTGTGGAAATGTTGATAGTGGAAAATCAACTTTAACTTCTGTATTAACACGTGGCTGCCGCGATGATGGCAGGGGCTCCGCTCGAGCTTTTGTATTTAAACACAAACATGAAATTACAACTGGGAGAACTTCTAGTGTTAGTGAAAATCATCTTGGACTTTCTTCTACTGGAGAAGTTGTGAATTATACTGTAGCAGCATTAAAACGTTTTGGTCATAATAATAATAATCATAATAATAATAATATTAATATTGGTGGTGGGGCATCAAGTTGGCAAATTTCTCAAGAAGTTGCAGCAAAAAGTTCAAAAGTTCTCACATTATATGATTTAGCTGGGCATGAACGTTATCTTAAAACAACTGTACTTGGTATGACTCGAAATATGCCAGATTATGCGTGTGTTGTGATAAGTGCTAATAATGGTATTCAAAGAATGACAAAAGAGCATCTTGCATTATGTTTAGCTTTAAAAATTCCTTTTTTTATTGTAGTAACTCGAATTGATTCAACTCCAGATAATGTACGACAAGAAACTTTAACAAATATTCATAAATTACTTAAAATACCTACAGTACGAAAAATGCCTTGTCCAGTACGTTTTAATGATGATATTGTTTTATTTGCTAAAAATTTACGTAATGATCGTATTGCTCCTATATTTGAAGTAAGTAATGTTACCGGAGTTGGAATTAATGAATTAGTTAAATTTTTAAATCTCTTACCCATGCGTAAGGACTGGAGAAAAGCACGAATTCAACCTAAAGAAATGATAATTGATAGTACTTTTTTTGTTACTGGAGTTGGTACTGTTGTTGGGGGAATTATAACGCAAGGTGTATTTCACACAAATGATAGTGTATTATTAGGACCAGATAGCCATGGTGCCTATAGAACTGTACATATTAAATCAATTCATGTAAAAGGAGTTGAACAAACAGAGGCAAGTGCTGGATGTGATGCTGCCTTTTGTTTAAAAAAAGAAAAACGAAGTGCGATTCGTAAAGGAAATATATTAATTGATCCACAAATACCTGTAAAGGCGTATTGGCAATTTGAGGCGGATGTTATTATTCTCTATCACTCTACAACAATATTAGTAAATTATGAACCTGTAATTCACTCTACAACAGTTCGACAATCTGCACGAATTGTATATGTTGCACAAGAAGTTCTTCGTACTGGGGATAGATCACTGGTGCGATTTCACTTTTTATATCGACCAGAGTTTATGAAAGTTGGGCAACAATTAGTGTTTCGTGAGGGGCGTACTAAAGGGATTGGAACCGTGACAAATGTTATTATAACTTCAGAACCATCATTGCTTGGGAAAAAGAAAGTGCATTAAAGAAAAAAAAGAAAATGGGAAAGGGAAAGAAAAGGGGATTAAAAGGTTGAAAAAAAAAATAAATAAATAAATAAAAGAAATTATTATTATTATTTTGCAAAGTGGAGTGAAAAAAAAAAAAGAGAGACGATATATTTATTTACATATATATAAGGGAGTCTTAATAGCAATACCGAAAAGAAAGAAAATAAAAATAAAAATAGAAAAAGAAGGAATTGGGCAAAATAAGAATAAAATAAATATATATATCTGTATTTGTACTTCTTTTTTGTGTGGTTAATTAAATTTTCTTTTCTTTTGCTTCTTTTTTTTTTTTTACCCTTTCACTTTGCGTCTGTGCTAATTAAAAAAATAAAAACAAAACCCCACACAGAGTTTATTTATTTATTTTTTTTTTTTTAACATAATTTCTAATTTAATCAAGTAGAAACAAGAAGCAAACAAAAACAAAAAAAAAAAAAAAAAAAAGATGTCTTCTGCTAAAAGTATTTCAGCCAGTAAAGTATTGGCTCCTTTTTGTAAATTGGCGTGTAAAATTGAAAAACGCTCCGCCACCAAACTCACCGCTGTGGATGCTAATATTGCTAAAAATATTGCAGAACATAATACAAATGGGACTGATGCTGCCGTCACAAGTACAAAACGTTATATTTATGAACAAAAACAACTTTTTCATTATCGTGTGGTACGTTTCTTTGATGAATGCCGCTACCTCGCCTCTGGTGAGTACTTTCGAAGTTATAATTATAAGAGTTTGATTTGGGATATGCGATTTTTGACGAAGTTATTATTACTTTTTATTCTTGGAACATTATTTGGGCGACAGAGTATTTTCCCTCCTATTGATCCAGACTCACCCCTTGTACTCGCCCTTGAAACTAAAGTAAATCCAAATTATTAGAGTATAAATATATATTTATTTATTTTTATTTTAATTGTAAATGTTTTGTTGATGTTGTGATTTTGTTGGATATATATTAGTGAAAGGGAAAAAAAAAAACAAAGATGGTTAGGGAAGTAGAAAATCAGAGTTTTGTCTGGCGTGAGTATGTTTCACCTCCGTTATCGCTCTTTCACGAAATAGGTGATGTGTAAAGAGTTGTAATTTAAAAAGGAAAAGAAAAAAAAAAAAAAACATTATTATTATTATATATAGGAAACAGTGAAGGAATATCCTTCCACTCAAAGATAAGAAAGAAGAGAATAGAAACAAAAGAGTTAAATAAATATCTGATATAAATTTATTTATTTTTATTTTTTTTCTCTCTTTTGTTTCTTTTCTTTTATTTAGGTGGATGAGAGGAAGAGTAGAAGAGAGTGGATGAGTTATCAGAATTCATTAGGTTAAAATTTTCTTCACTCTTTATTATTATTATTATTATTTTTTTTTTTTTCTGATTATTGAGTTGAAATTTCTTTTCTGTTTTATTGTTTTTGTAGTAGAATCTTTTTGTTGTTGTTCTTTTTGAGACCTATCTAAATATATAAAATTTCTATTTTTCTTCTTTTCTCTCTGTTAATATATTATTACTTTATTCTTCAAACAAATTATAATTTATTTCATTTAAAAGAAAAGACAAACAGACAGACAGACGGAGGGAAAAAGAAAAAAAAAAAAGAGAGAAAGGGAGGGGTTTAAAGGAACTAATAAGAGAGATAAATATATATATATATATATATATATATATATAAGAATAATTAAATAAATAAATATATATATAAATATGCCCTCTAAACCCCTTTATGAACCCTTTGATCGTGTCTGGGTTAAAATGGAAGGCTACGACTGGTGGCCAGCACGAATTGTAAGTGAGGAGGAATTACACGCGAATGGACAAACCCGCCCAAATGACTGTGACTTAACAGTTTACTTTTACGAAGGCACGGAGACTCCTGCAAGTCTTGAACACTTTAATAGTAGTAATGCAAATATAACTTTTTTTGAAACTTCTTCAGAGAAGGCGGTGACGGTGGATGCGGATCGGCGGGCCGCAATTCAACGTGCTGAAACAGATGAAATGGCAAATCCATTAAAATATGAATTTCCTATTACAGAGCGTAGTGGGGCGGCAACAACTAATATAAATAATAATAATAATAATACAGGAGGAGAAGTTACTATAACAAATACAAATACGAATAATAATGCTTCTTCTTCTTTTTCTACACGACGTGGGGCAGGAGAAATATCTGGAAATCAACAACAAAATCAACGTCCTGTAAGTAAAAGAAGTCGTGAGTTTGATTTGGAAGAAAGAAACGCTGCTGTACATGCTTTACAATTATTACCCGATGAAAAACTTATTGGAATTGCCGAGCGTATTCAAGCTGCAGTTTCAGAAAATGATATGCCCTCATTACGCGTGGAGTTATGTGATCTTGATACTGTTAATGTCACAGTAAAACAATTAGAAACGACTAAAATTGGAGTTGCCGTTGGAAATATTCTTGGAAAAAAAGAAATGGAAAAATTATGGCCTTTAGCTCGTGCTATTATTTCCTCCTGGGCCCGTGCCATGCCAGTTGAAACAATAGAAGCTATTAAACGTCATCAACAATACCGACTTGGTAAAAGACAAGATGATGCCAATAATAATTCTAATATAGAAGAAGCTATGGTAAGTCCAGTACAATCCGGTGCTCCTTCTTTTGTTCATATTGGAAATGTTAATTCACAAAATACAGAACCTACAGAGCGGGCACGTTCTCGATTTGTACATCGCGTGCGAAAGTTATTGGATAATCCAAGTGATCCACCAATTCCAGGTATTACTTCAAGTGATCTTGATGCAGTTGCAGAAGAAATATGCCGCGATGTGGTGAACCCTGATGATCGTAAACATTTACAAGAGCAATTGGAAAAACCAGGAATGACAAAACACCGACGCGATTTAGCAACTCGGGCTATAAGTGGAAAAGAATTTATAAATCTGCCCCGATCCGCCCTCATGACAGAGGAGGAAAAGATAAGGGAGGCGGATCGTATTACAAAGATAATTGAAGATCAAGATAAGGCAAAACTTGCGAATGTTGCGATTACAAGTTTGTTTAAGTGTCCAAACTGTGGAAAAAACAGGTGTTCGTTTTATGAACAACAAACAAGATCGGCGGATGAGCCAACAACAAAATTCCTAACTTGTCTAGAATGTAAGAATGCTTGGACTACTGAGTAAATTCTTAGTATAATAAAGG
Source organism: Trypanosoma avium (assembly GCA_030849755.1). Taxonomy (NCBI): domain Eukaryota; phylum Euglenozoa; class Kinetoplastea; order Trypanosomatida; family Trypanosomatidae; genus Trypanosoma; species Trypanosoma avium. The sequence continues at coordinate 65,016 of JASANY010000866.1, forward strand.
AATTAAAAAATAAAATAAAATAAAGAATTTTGGGTGAGGGTATATATATATATATACACCTTTTTTTTTTCAGTGATTGATGATTTGTTCATTGAGGATAATTGGTGTGCTGTGACTAAATAAAGAATGGAGAGAATAAAAAGGAAGTGAAAGAGTTGTGGGGGGGGAAATCCCTCATTTATAGACATGAAGATATTCGTTTTTTTTTTTTTTTTTTTGTTAATAATATATAAATATATATATATATATTTTTTTTTTGTTATTTTTTTTTTTCTTTTATATATATATATATATATTTTTTTTTTTCAATCATTATCTGCAGTTTATATATTTTTTTTTTTTTCGGAATACGAATCTTGCAACTTCGATAGCTTTATAATTAGCATATCAGGAATTGTTTTAGGTGATAATATTTTAAACACAGATAGGAACCACCCAATTTGGGTCAAATTAAAAGGATACGAAATAATATAATTAAGTAAGAAGAAGTAATTTTGTGAACAAAAATATATATATATATATTTTTCACATCACATCTTGCTCTTAGAAAAATAAGATAATTTCTTTTTGGTTTGTGTTTTTATTTCTGCACAAACATTAAAGAGAGAAAAAAAAAAAAAAAGAAAGTCAATTTGTTACTAATTATATTTTATTATTTAAATCTATTTCATTTTTCATCTATTCTTGCAATGACTTCTCAATTCGCTCTTAATACTCTTGTTTGGTTAAAACAACCTGAATATCCATGGTGGCCAGGTGTAGTTCTTGACCCTGCAGCACTTGAGATGGAAATTCCTGCTGGATATGATACATGTGTTCTATGTCTTCCTTCTCTTTCATCGAGTGTAGCATTTGCAAATAGTAAAAATATAGAAGAGGTTATTCGATTTAACCCAAACTCTGATACAGAATTATTAGAAACAGGAAAACAACATGTGGATTGTGCCGCTGCGATAGAAGAAGCTTTACGTGTTTATGAGCAACAACAACAACAACAACAACAAGAAGAAAGTGAGAAGAATGAGGAAATTAAGAAAAAACACAATAATATGGAAGATGCAGCAGTAATAAAAGAAGAAGGAGGGAAACATAAGAAAAGAGAAAAAGAAGAGAGAGAAGAGGCAAAACTCACAGCACGGCGAAAGCATGAAGAGTCTAAAGCAGAAAAAAAAGAAAAGAAGCGACAACATAAAAATCGTGAAGTTGAGGAATCTTTATCTTTTGTAAAACGTCATAAAAAACGACGGGGTGGTAAGAAAAGTCGTTTAGAGAGTGAAAGTGATAATTCAGATGATGATGATGATGATGATGATGATGATAGCAGCAATGATGATTTAAATTTAAGTGATGATAATGATACTAGTCGACATTCTAAACGAAGAACTAGAAGAAGTGGTGGTGAAAGTAATAATGGAGTCAGTGGGAAATCACGACGTAAAGTTACCTTTAACTCTAAAGATCAATATGAATATGAAGCTCAACTTGACCCAAAACATCAAGAAGATGATGCTGAATATATTGCCCCACTTCTTCGTGCTAATCGTCGTCCTGCAAGTGATATAACACTTAATGAAACTCGAAAATCACTGGAGTCTCTTGCAGCGCTTGCTACTTCACCTAGTGGAGCTATTTCTGTAAGTGAAATATTAGAGGAACGCATCCTCGATGCCCTGTCTCCATTAACAGCAATGGATGTTACATTTACGCAATTACATAAAATTCGAATTGGTGTTACTGTGGGTAAATTTCTCTCACGTGCCTATCCTGTTCGAATTGTTGGTCTTGCTTCTGCTATTTTAAGTTTTTGGTTTCGTCAATTACCCATTGAAACTCAGAAACGATTACAGGCACAAAGTACATTAGATTTGGCTTCTAATGATACGACTCTTGGTTCAGAGAGAGAAGACTTGCAGCTTGGCCCAGTTGGAGTACAAATTGAAGATTGTTTCAGTGATGATGAAGGTATTGATGAACCTGCGCTGGTAGCAAAGCGAGTAGAGGGTGAACTTGCATTAATAAATGATGAAGTTATTAGCATGGCCCTCCTCGACGCTTTAAGAAATCGCACCAGTGGAAGTTTGCTTCGTCGTGGTTTAATTGATGGTACTATTACACCACAGGAACTTGTAGCAAATGCTGTGAATCCAGGGAAACTTTTACTTCGTCTTCAGCAGCGTTCTGGTGAGGAAAACAAAAGTAATAATAATAATAATAATAATAATAATAATAATAAAAATAGAGTTGATTTTGATGAGGATGATAGTCGACGGGTAGATCATTCACTGGTGGAGCCAGAGTCACCGTTGGTAGATAATACTACAACACTTTATGCTTGTCCTAATTGTGGGGCTCGAGAGGCTATCGCGAATGAGTACTCTGTTCAAGCCCATGATAATATGGCAGTATTTGTACGATGTGTCAAGTGTAATGAAACTTGGAATGTGGAGGCCTAAAAATTTTGTAAAACGAGAAAATCTAAGAGAGAGAGAGAGAGAGAGTGAGTTTGTGAATTTATGTGAAAAAGAAAAGAATAATAATAATAATAATAATAATAATAGGTGGGGTTGTGGTAGAAAGAAATACAATATATATATATATATATATGAAAGAGGATTTAAAAAAATAAATTAAGAGAATATGGTATGAGGAACTCTTGTGTGAGCGAGATATTATTTTTTTTGTTGTTGTTGTTGTTGTTTGTGGAGAAATAGATAGAGGAAACAAATAAATAAAAAAAAGAAGGGAAACTGCCTTCTACTCTTTTCTTCCTTTCTATCTGTCTCTGTTTCTTTTTGTCCGTGGGTGTGGGTGTGTATCTATGTGTAATTCTTACTTTAGAATATCACACTATTGTTTGTAATAATAATGTTTTAATTAATATTAGATATTTTCTTTTTCTTCTTCTTCTCTCTCTACAACACTTTTCATCTATTTCTGTTATCATAACTTTTGTTAATAAAATTGTTACCATTTTATTACTCCTTATTTTTTTATCTCCCCCTTTTTTTTTTTTTTTATCTTTATAGATTTTTTTTTTATTCTTCTTTTGCGTTGTTTCGCAATTTCCCGCTTTTCGCTTATTAGAAGGTTCTGAAAGCTTTTTCTGTTCTAAATAGGGAAACGACACGAACATTAAAAAAAAAAAACTAAAAAAAAACTAAATATAGTAATTGTTAAGGAATACGCTAAGTATACTCTAACACAGATATTCTTACTCTTATTCTCTTAAAAAAAAAAAAAAAAAAAAATCATATATATATATTCTATATTAAAAAAAAAATTTTTTTTTTTTTTTTTTTGAGAAAGAGTAGAACCAAGGAGCTCTTCCACGTATAAGATTTATAAAGCAAGATAAAAAAAAAAAAAAAAAAAAACCTTTTTTTTTATCTTTCAATATAATGCAGATGCGGGAAGATGCACGGGAACCACACACTGTAACCAGTGAGTTGGATTTATTCTCTGATGAACCGGAAGTTATAAATAATGAAAATAGTAATATTACTCCAGTTCCAGTCGAATTTCAAGAAGAAACAAAAAGTAAATGGCATAAACGTGTTTTACGTGCAAGTCCCGTTATGACATTGATACTTGCCTGGTCATTAGCTGTTTTGGTGATATTATTCCTTGGCTTTATAGTGTTTGGAATCCTTTACTCCGGTATTCACTATCATGGGGAGGGTTGGCATGATGCCCCTAGTGATGCCATGAAATGCGTTACCCCATTTGGAACGATGCTGGGTGCCTACAATGGTGTGTTCGCCTACAGTAACTGCAATGATGATTACATCTCCAGTGATGTTTATAACTTCACCGATGGCCGGGAGTACACCACAGGCCTGCAGTGGCAGTGTGTGGAGTATGCCCGGCGGTATTGGATGCTGGCGGGGGCCCCGCGGCCGGCCTCCTTCGGGGAGGTGGTGGGGGCGGCTGATATTTGGGGGCTGGCGGGGGTGGTGCTGCTCTCAGGGGCGGGGGAGGGGCGGCCGCTGCTCAAGTACGAGAATGGACAGCCGGGGGGGGCGCCGCGGGCTGGGGACCTCCTCATTTACCCCCGGCAGCCGCGTGGGTTTCCCTTCGGCCACGTCGCCGTCATCGCCGCCGTCGCAGCGGACGCCGTGCTGGTGGCGGAGCAGAACTGGGCGAATACCGCCTGGCCCCCACCCCACCACAACTACTCCCGCAGGATTCCCATGCACTACGATGCCAGCACCGGGGCCTACACTATTGTGGAGGAGGATAATATCACGATTAGAGGGTGGGTGCGATATACTGTCTAGAGGTAGAGTGAGGGAGAGAGAGATAAAGAAGAGGAAGGGAGTGAAAGAAGTGACTGTTGCAAGATTTTTTTTTTTTCTTTTTTTTTTTTACTTCAATACCTCAATAAGCCTATATATATATATATATATATATCTTTTTTAGTAGTGCAGATAATAAATAAGCTCAGTAGGAAAAAAATATATATACTGTAAATAATAATAATAATAATAATAAATAATAATAGGGTTCTTTTTAAAAAAGAATCTCTTTTTTTTTAAAAAAAAAAAAAGAAGACAAAATTAAAAAAATTATTTAACCTGTATATTTGGCTCCAATGACAGCTAATACATGGGGAATATTCGCTAATATTTGTAGTTCGTTTTCTTTTTCTTTTTTTTTTTTTTTTCTCTTCTCTTTTCAATGTTTTTGGTTTGACTCTTTCTTTCTTTCTCCTTATGTTTTTGTTATTCGGTCTGTAAATATTTCAAGAAAAAGCTCGAATTTGGTCTGCATATATATGTATATGTCTTTTTTGTTATTTTTGTTTTCTTTTTGTGTTCTCTTTTTTTTTGTTTGTTTGTTTGGTTTTGTTTTCTTTTCATTTTTTTTTTTTAATCCATATATTCCAGATAGTTGTTTTGATTTTCTTTTTTTTTTTTTTGCGCCACTAATTTGGCGTCGTGGTGCCACTTCTGTGCGAGTGCTTTAAAAAAAAAAAAAAAAAAAAAAAAACGAGAAATTTTTTTTTTTTTTGTTTTGTAATAATAATAATAAAAGTTTCTTCATACCTGTTGGTAAGCAACTAAAGTGGATGAAAAAAATAAGAGGGAAAAAAGAGAAAATATGTGTGAAAAGAGGGGCGGGGGGAAGGGAGTCTTTGGCACAAAAGTGAAATACAAAAAAAAAAAAAGAGAGAGAGAGAGAAAAAAAAAAAGAAAGAAATAATAAAATTTGTGAAATGATATATATTTTTATTTATTTATTTAAAATGCAGAGGGGGGGGGGAGGGAAAAATGTGGAGTTTCTTGATACTCCAAGAGAAAAATGAGGTAGAAATAAATTAAAAAAAATTGAAATTAAAAAAAAAAAATAAATAAAATAACCCTTCATATATATATATATATATATATATGTGTGTAAGGTACAAAATACTGAACGATTGATTTTACGGCAAAAAAAAAAAAATACAAAAAAAAGGAGGGAATACAGAAAGCAAAGTTTGCTCTCTTATTAATTATATATATATATAAATATATATATATTAATTGTATGACCACTTCTGAAGCAACAAAAAAAAATTCTTTTTTTTTAAAGTCAAGGAGACTATAGAGTTGCCGTGGAGAAATTCCTATTATTCTGTATCTGTACCTTTTATTCTCTTGGTATAGAGAGTGTCGGTTGGGCGATTGAAATTACACAAGAAGAGAAAAATAAATAGTGGAGAAAGACGAAAGAAATAAGTAAATAAATAAATATACATAGCAAAATGAGAAATATAGGGAAACAAACAAAAAAAGAAATCAATAAATAAAGATGATCTTAATTTTTTTTTTTTTTTAATATATATATATATATATATATAAACTCCGACAAGCACACATGCATATAGTCTATTCTTTCGAAGAATGGGAAAAAGCGGTGGGTGACGGATGAGAATAAAGAAGAAAAAAAAAAAAGTAATCAATGTTGATATTAGTTTATATTAATAATTATTCCTACTATTAGTATTACTTAAAAAAAAAAAAAAAAATCTGCTAACTTATTTTATCTTGCCTTTTTTTTTTTTTTTTTTTGTTAAAGAAAGTAATTAAAAAAAAAAAGAGGGGAAAATCAAGTGACGAAGGTCAAAGGTCTTAATATATTTTTCTATTGGTTATTATTTTTTCTTTGAAAATAATAATAATACTAGAAATATCCTAATTTAACTATTAGTATACAAATGCCTCCACGGGTATCGAGTAAAAAGACAGAGGCAACACCTCTCCTCCATAAATCAACATTATTTTCGACTTCTCCAAAATATATTTTTGCTATTGGTATTAGTGGTCTTCTAACATGTTTAATATTTCTCCTTTTTTTAACCACCCCATATGGAGAAAATTCAAACAGTACCCATGAAACGGAAAACACCAAAATATTACCACCAGGATGCCGCATCGATTGTCAAACTCCATTCGGCACTATTATGGGTGCCTACAATGGTGTGTTCGCCTACAGTAATTGTAATAGCCAGACCTGCATCTCACAGGAGCATAATAAAGTTCACATCCCCCCACTCCATACCTCCCACCATAATAATAACAACAATAACAATAGCAGCACACCCCACACCCACACCCGCACCCGCACCCGCACCACAGGCCTGCAGTGGCAGTGTGTGGAGTATGCCCGGCGGTATTGGATGCTGGCGGGGGCCCCGCGGCCGGCCTCCTTCGGGGAGGTGGTGGGGGCGGCTGATATTTGGGGGCTGGCGGGGGTGGTGCTGCTCTCAGGGGCGGGGGAGGGGCGGCCGCTGCTCAAGTACGAGAATGGACAGCCGGGGGGGGCGCCGCGGGCTGGGGACCTCCTCATTTACCCCCGGCAGCCGCGTGGGTTTCCCTTCGGCCACGTCGCCGTCATCGCCGCCGTCGCAGCGGACGCCGTGCTGGTGGCGGAGCAGAACTGGGCGAATACCGCCTGGCCCCCACCCCACCACAACTACTCCCGCAGGATTCCCATGCACTACGATGCCAGCACCGGGGCCTACACTATTGTGGAGGAGGATAATATCACGATTAGAGGGTGGGTGCGATATACTGTCTAGAGGTAGAGTGAGGGAAAATGTGAAGATTAAAGAGCGATTCTGTTTTAGTCTGTGTATGTTTTTTTTTTTTTTTTTTTCGCTTCTTTCTTTTGTTATTATAGAAGGAAGTTTACTTCTTTAATATTTTGTTGCCACTTTATAAATATATATATATATTTGTTGTTTATAATAAAGAAAAAAAATTTCAATCTATTTTGTTTGTTTGTAGTGTGGGTATTTATGTTTGATGCTTAAAAAAAAAAAAAGCCAATGATAAAGTTTTTGTAATAATAAATATATATATATATTTTTTTTTTTTACAATTTTATTCATATTCTCTTTTTTTTTCTTTCTATCTCATTTTTGAATGGTTTTTGAAAGTTTAAAAATAAATACAGCACAAATACAATATTTTCCTAATTTTATTTTAACTTTGTATCAATAAAAAGTACATAAAAAAGAAAAAAAAAAAGACGTGGGACTAATTCCTCTTGCCTCCCATCCTTGCCCCCAAAAATCCATATTCTATATTAATTATTCTTTATTTATAGTAATAAATAAATTATATATATATATATATATATAAACAAAAAAAATTATGGATAGAAATGTAAGAAATTCTTTATTAAGTAGTCAAATAGGACAACCTCAAGAACAAACTTCCCTACCAACTGAACGTACTCCTATGCTTCGCCCACGTCCGCATATTATAGAAATTGAAAGAATGCCAGAACGTGAGGAATTTGATGAAATGCCTTTTTGGCAACGTGTTTCCTCTCCACTTCATCCTACATTTCGTAAAATACAAGATCATTGTCATCATCAATGGGTAGCTGCTCTTCTTTCATTTATTACACTTGTTTTATTATTTTTATTTGTGTTTATTTATAGTACTCCACCTAGACCAGAAGATTGTGTGACACCATTTGGAGAATTATTAGGTGGTAGTCATGGGGTATTAGCATTTAGTAATTGTAATAGAAGATATCAAAATTTTGAAGAACACTTTTTACTTGTTAAGACTTCAAGAGTTTATAGTGGTGTTAAATGGAAATCTACTGAATACGCTCGACGTTTTTGGTTACTTGCAAAACATCCAGGTATTCAATTTATATCTGTAAAAAATGCTGAAGAAATATGGACCGTAGTTGGAAGTGCATTCTCTGTTGATGGAAAACCTGTTAGTCTTCTTAAATTTGCTAATACACTCAAAAATAATACTAATAATAATAATAATAATAGTAGTAGTAGTAGTAGTAGTAGTAGTAGTAGTAATGAAACTTTAAACAAAAGTATAAGTCGTTTTAAAAAATCTAACTGGAAAAGTTCAAGACCTCAACCTGGTGATTTACTTATTTATGCTAAAGATGAAAGACTACCAGAAGGTCATGTTGCCGTAATTGTGGGAGTTGTTAATCTATCAAATACAAATAATAATCATATTAATAATGATAATAATCTTATTAATAATGATAATCATAATCATAATAACTCCACAAGAAATTTTCTTTTATACCTTGCAGAGCAAAATTGGGATAATAAAAGATGGGTTAATGATACAGATGGGAGCAGAAATTCTATAAATAATAATATTTATCCAGTTTTACGTAATTATTCTCGCACATTATTATTTCAAGAAAATGAGGATACACATACAATGGAAGTGGAAGATCCAAAAGGGACTATTCTTGGTTGGGTTCGTGTTTCAAGTGTTTTATAAAAAAAAAAAAAAGGGGGGGTGGGAGGAATATATTTATAAATATTATTTATTATATAGAGAGCGTTTGGTGAATGAGAAGTAGAGTAATTGAAAACAATAATAATAATAATAATAAGAATGAATTTGAAATTATTATTTAATATTAGATTTATGGAGATAGATTCATAGTATATATAAATATAATGCAATTGCCGTTAGTGTAACACTCTTACACTATTTTTTCTACTTCTTAATTTTCTTTTTTTTTTCATATATATATATATATATATATATATATATATTACTAATATTATTAATCCTGAATTCTTATTCATAATGTTCCTATTGGTTCTATTAACTTTTCCTCATTATTTTCATAAATCCGACTTAATTTTTTTCGTTTGACTTCCTTTTCTCCTCCTTAGTTTCTTGGGAAAACTAAAAAATAGAAAATAGAAGGAAAAAAAAAAAAAAAACTATTTTTCACTATTATTATTATTATTATTATTATTATTATTATTATTTAATATTATTATAGAAGTAATATCCTCATGGTATCTAAAGACTCCCGCTACCTACATCGACGCTGGTGCTTAGAAGATGCTACACTTATGATTCAACACCCGAAATTAGAATTATTAGTAGACTTTGAGGATCCTTCGAGTTTTAATATTCCACCAGGAGGGAGACCTGGGCGGCTGCTGCCTCATACTTTTAATAATAATATTAATAATAATAATATTAATAATAGAGTTAATGGGGGAGTTATTTCAGAGGAGGATCTTCTTACTGACTGGCGGGAGATTGGGGTACCTCCACTAACAGAGGAACAATAGAAAGAAATATATATATATTTCAGAGTATGTGATTTCTTTTTTTTTTTTTTTTGTTGTTTTAAATTATTATGATGATTTATTTCATATAATGTGGCTTTTTTTGTTTGTTTGTATTTGAATATATATTTGTTTTCTCTTTTTTCTTTTTTTTTTTTTTTTTATGATAACAAAATTCTAAGTGAGAGGAGAGGATATATATAAACATAAATATATAAAGTAAAAAAGGAAAAAAAAAAACAAAAGAATAACAATAATATCAACGAATAATAATAATAATAATAATAATAATAATAATAATTAGATAGATAACAGTGTACTTTTTACAAACAAACAAAAAAAAATAAAGAAATATGAGTATAGTACCCCCAATTATAGAATCACTCTCCACCTCTTCTGAAAATACAAAAGAAGAAAAAAAAGAAGAAATTAAAAGACTCAATGGATCTGAAATACTTTTACAAAAGTTACCTTTACTCTCAAGAGCTCTTGCACTTTCCTCAATTAACCCAACAGACCCAAATGCGGAGTGTAATCTTCTTTCATATGGCTCTGATTTTTATAGAATATATTCTCTAAATTCTACAAGTAATAATAATAAGGAAGAATTAAAAGACCAGGAGATAATGATAAATAAAACCAATAGGCATAATTTAGAGAGAAAACGAACACGAAAAGAAGAAGAATTGAAAGAAAAAGAAGATAATGATAATGAGGAAAATGATGAAGAAGAGAAAGAAGAAATATCTTTAGAAGGAAAAGTAACTCTTCCTACACGAATGCCATTTATTACTATGTTAGAAGCTAAATTTTATAACTCATTAGAATCCCCAAATAAGGAAATAATAAAAAAGAAGAAGGAAGAAGAACAGGAGGAGCAAAATAAAAAAACTAAAAAAGAAATTAAAGAAGAAAAGAGTACAGAAAATTTGAGTAGAAAAGATTCACCAACATATAGCGTTGATGTGAATAATAGTGAAAATAAAAATAATAATAAAGCCCACGAAGGCAAATTGAAAGGTAATTCATACAATCGAGAAGAAATTACAATATTATCTGCTATTCGTGAACCTTTAATAATAACAGACAATAGAGTAAAAAGTGGTCAACTTAATTTACAAAAGAGTATTGAATTAGACTTAAATAGCTCTAATCCAAATAATAATAATAATAATAATAATAGTAATATAAAAAATAACGGAATCGGAAATAAGATTCACTGGGAGCGAATGTTAGAAAATATTATAAATAGAGATAACTCTAATGATAATATTGACGATTCTATTCGCACCTACCTTCGCCGCGTTGCTTGGATTGAGCAACAAAAGAAAATTCAATTAAATTATACAGAAGCTGCTGAAACACAAAATAAAAAACAAGAAAATCAAAATCAACAATCTTGGTTAAGTATGAGTGAGGCAATGCGAGTTCAGAAAGAAATGCAACGTATGCGTGTTCAAAGGAAAAGATTTCGTCGTACACCGAAAGAAGAATAAATTAAATAAAAAATAAAATAAAAGAATAAGATTATTGAAAATTAAAATACAAACACTTGAAATAATGAAAATTAAAGAGAAGGAAAAATACTTCGTGTCTTTTTCTTTTTTTTTTTTTTTTTTAATTAATATATATATTAATAATTTTACTTTTCTTTTTTTTTTTCTTTCTTCTTTTTATATTTCTAAAGTTTTAATTTCTCCCCTACAAAACTATTTAGGTCTGGGAGATTGGGGAGGAGGAGGAGGAGAGAGAGAGAGAGTTGTGCAGAGAAGTATTATAAGAAATAAAAACAAAACTAAAACGAAAAAAAAATTAATAATAATAATAATAATAGAATTTAATATGTCTAGTCTTAATAATAAGGAAATAGATGAAAAAAATAAAATTCATGACAATAACATTAAATATGATTCTAGCGATGTGAATCTTGTCCATTGTAACTCTGAAATTAGTAAAAATAGAACAAGACTATTTAGCTCTATCGATGATAAAATTCCTCCTCTTTCTTTAAATATGAATTTAACACAAAGAGGTGAAAGAAAAGAAAACTTATTACAAAGTTATAGGCAAAGCAAAAAAACACCTCACACTTTACAATCAAGTAAAGAACTCTTTTCTAGTTTACCTACACGAGAAATTGAAAGAACACTTCGATATGATAGTTCAAGTTCAAATAGTCATAGAAGTACTAGTAGTAGTAGTAGTAGAAGTAATAATAATAATAATAGTAATAATAATTGTAGTGTAAACTCAACTCTTATTGAGGAAGAAGAACAAAACGGGAATATTTATAATAATAAAAAATTAGTAGGAGCAAAATTATCCCGCGTAGCATCTCTATCAGCATCTCAAATTCTTCCAATAGAAAAATTAAGTTTTACATCTGAATTACTTAAAGATAAGGCATCCGAACGAATAACATCGGTTGAAAATAAAAATAAAATAGCTGAAGGTGTTCCATTATCAATTCCTATTAATATTGCAGAAAAAGAAGATTCTTTTACATTATCACGAAAACAATCATTACTTACATGTGATTCCCCTACTGATAAAGAAGATCGTATATTTCAACCTTCTATTTCTGCTCAATCAGAGTTAACATGTTATGGAATTAGAGCTTTTGAAATGCCTTGTTTTCCTAATTTAGATCTTTCACATTCATTAGATTCAAGTGCGGAGGCTATTATTTTACCTCAAAGAATTCGAATGATTCATTTAGAAAATTCTGAAAATGAGTGGAGTAATAAAGGAGGATTAGTGGGTCCTCCTAATAATAATTTACAATCCCCCAATGTACGAAATAGAATAAATAATAATAATAATAATAATGATAATAATAATAATAATAATAATTGTGTTGTTCATAAACATCGTTTTCAATGGATGCGTCGTTTATTATTATATTTTTTCCCATTTGGTATTTTATTACCCTTTGCGTTACAGGAATTTTTTGTATTAATTAATCATTTTGCTGTTTCAGGTCCTAAGCTTTGTGCTATAGGGGATTGTAGATGTTCATTAAAAGAATCCACCGCATTTATATTTACATATGGATTACATGTTTATATACCTTTTGCATTATTTACTCCTATGCTTTTCTTTTTTGCATTTGATGCCATTGAAAAAGAAGAACATGAAATACAATTACGTGCTCGTATAGCTCGTTATACTGTAGAAGAAGACAATGATAATTATAATAATAGTAATAATTATAATAATATTTCTATTCGAAATTCATATGATGTGGCTGGGGTTGCTACGATTTCTATATATGCAACAATGCAATCAAATTCTCAGTCTTCATCTAATTCATTAACGTGGGATTTACCAACATGTAGAAATATATTTATTAAACATAAAATAGCATTTTGTATAATTGTATTAGCACGTTTTATATTTTTTGCTTTAATGGATACACAATTACCACAAATGCAAAAAGTTCCATATGCATTTTGGGGACCAATGCGTTTAACAGCTTTGAGTTTTCCTTTAATAGGTTTTGCATTATATAAAACGCGTCCTTTTCTTGCGGCGCCGTATTTTTTATTAGATGCTTTTCCATTATTACTTCAACTTGTTATTGGTATGAGTAAAATTGAAATACGAATGCGATTTATGATTATACCTTTACTAATGATTGTATTTGAAAGATGTTTTTGGTATCTTTCAACAACAGCTATGCCTAAAAGTACACCGGTAGGTATTAAAATAATATTAAGTACAGCTTTTACAGCTATTTATTTAATTGTAATTCTTACGGCTTCATTATTTGTAAATATTGGAGAACTTTTTTATGTTATTATCGTTATGGGAATACAAATTTTATTATTTGAATTAATTTTTAGCACTATTGTAGTGGAAGTATTTGCCTTTAAATTATATACATTTATTATGAATTCTATATTTCGAAAAAGAATTATTTTACCTCCACTGAAAGCTTCAGATTCTACAAATATTTCAACTCAAGTACGTTGGGTTATTATTCCTCTCGCTATTTCTGCTATTGTTCCTTTTTATCAATTTACACAGTGGCATCGAGCAATTCCGCATAGTAACTGTCATGGTATATTAAATGATAATTTTAATGTTTATATTCCTGCGTTTTTTATTATTATTGGAGTTGTAATGTTAGCGTGTATCATTACAATAATAATACGTTGGAAAAATCATTGCCTGCGGGCACCATTTATAATACAAAATTGGTTTCTTTTGTTTTTATGTAGTTGGTATATTTTTTCTTCTGTACCGCTAGCGTTAACGGCAGTTTTATAAGATTTACTATATATTTATATTTATATATAATTTATTTATTTATATTAGAATCTTTTAGTTCTGCTTCTGTTTTTTTTGTTTGTTTGTTTACTTCCCTGCCACTCATTATTATTATTATTGTTATTTATTTATTTATTTATTTTTCCCTACACCTCCCTTTATATCTCCAACAATATTTTTTTTTTGTTTGTTTGTTTATTATTATTGTTGTTGGTGACTTTTTGGATGTTGTTTTTTTTTTTTTTTTTTTCCGATACACTTCTTCACTATTTGAATTTTTTATTTTTATTGTGTTGGTTCACTGTATTTATATACATTGTTTGTTTTGTTTGTTTTTCTCTTTTAATATATATATATATATATTTTTTTTTTTTGTCTTTTTTTAATTTCTTCTTTTCTTTTCTTTTGAAAGCTTTTTTAAAGGTTTTTTTTTTTTTTTTTGTTATTTTTTTTCCTTGTACGTATAGGGCTAGTTTCATTTTGCGAAATATAAATATATATATTTTTTTTTGTATTTGTTGAATAACAAGAGAGAGAGGGACTCAAAACAAAACAAAAAAAAAAAATTCTCATTTCTTTTCAAACAATTATTCCTACTCTACAAAGGAAAAGAAAAGTGGAAGCTAAGGGCAATAATAATAATAAATTAAGTAGACAACTAATAAATAATAATAATAATAATAATAATAATAATGTAAAATGAGTGTTATTACTTTTAGTATTTTACTAAGCGTTTCGGTGGCGGTTGTTATTTTTATAATTCTCCGCCGTCACTTTTGTAGAGTAAAAGTGCAAGGGATTTCTTTAAGAAGTGATGATGCACATGTGGTGGAGGGGCAAGTGGTGCCAACTTCTATTTCTATTATTGAATCTATGAATAATAATAATAATGATAATGATAATAATAATGAAGTGAGTAGTATAGCTAGTGCTGATATGGAGAGAGGTAATATTGTGACGCAACATATTCGTCGAGAACCTTTTGGATTAATTAACGATAATGATATCGACCATCACCTCAATTCTAATAATAATAATAATAATAATAATAATAATGAGAATGGGAGTAGCAGAAACTATCAATGCATTCCCTCTCGTATTCTCTCTCGACTACGACAAATGTTAACCCCATCAAATTCTAATAATAATAATAATAATAATAATATATCTTCAACTAATTTTGAATATGATCCACTTGGATATAATCGTCTTGAACCACAGCCATACTGCACAACACTTGAAGAATATGCGGCGGCTGTGAGCAAAGCGGGAGGTGGAAATAATATTGTTTATATGAATAATAATAATAATAATAATAATAATAATAATAATAGAGCTGATGACCCCTCTACATCTGTATTTAACTTTAGCAGCAATAAGGAATCACAAGAGGTGGGTGGTACTATTTTATTTGCAGAACCTTTCTATGAATTATGTACAAAATGCCCAGCCACAATTCCTCCACATCACTGTCATCATGATGAAAATAATAATAATAATAATAATAATAATAGTAATAATAGGGGGGCAAAAGTACAATCATCTGTTGTGGTTATAGTTGTTTCACAAGAGTGTCGAAATTAATTATTATTTCTTATTTGCTTATTTAATTATACATATTTTTTTTTTTTTTTTTGTATCTGTGTATAGATGTTTTGGGATGAAGTTGCAGAAAATGAGGGCAGTAGGAAGGGAATATTTAGTGTTTTTTTTTTTTTTTTTTTTTAACTTTCTACTTTTTCTATATCTTTTCCTATTTATTTTATTCTGAGAAACAGTCTAATAAAAAATAAAAAAAAATAAAATTTTTTTTTTTTTTTTTGTGAAATGTGCATTATTAAATATATATATATATATATCTTTTTTTCTTCTTTTCTGTTGTTATTGTCACTAATTGCAAACCACTGAAATAGAAGGGAAATAAGATTAATAAAAAAAAAAGGGCATTCGGGTTTCTTTTATCATATGAAAAACTACGTTTCCTCTCCTATCTTCTACGTTGATTTATTATTGTTATGATTATTATTATTATTATTATTTTCATGACTTTATATTAAACAAATTAAGTTGTTGTCAGCAAAGTAACACAAAGAGTTGTAAAAAAATAAGGTGGTGGAGGTGACGAGGATAAATGAAATAAATTTTTAAAAACAAATTCTTTTTTTTCTTTTACTTTAATTAGTTTTTCTTTAAATTTTCCTGATTATCCTTATTCCTTTTCTATAAACAATTTATTGTACTTTTGTGCTTGACGCATTATTTTTTCTCTGTAAAGATTTTTTTATTTATTTAATGCATTTGAGCTTATTTTCTTATGAATGAAGGAAATAAAGAGAGAACTGGGGGAGTGGAGATAAATATATTATATATATTTATCACGATATGTTGTTTATTTGTTTTTGCTTGGCTTTGTTTGGCCTTTCTAACCCTTACTTCTTTCCTTGAGAAAATAAAAAGGGTTTAACTGTCAATAGAAAATGATTATGAAAACGAAATAATTGATAAAACAAGAATAATAATAATAAAATCTTTTGAGGCAATTAATCACTAATTGAATTAGTCACTTTTATTACTATGTGATAGATATTATACAGGAAGTTTCTCTTTTAATTCTCTATTGTTTCTACACTTTTTTTTTTCTCAGCAGTGTTGATGTATTTTAAAAACTGAGTTTCCCCCTACCTTTTCCCTTAAAAAAAAAAAAAATAATAATAATAATAATAATAATAATAATAATAATAAATCAGAAAAATAAACAAATAAAAAATTAAATGAATATAAAAACGAATTTGCTTCAAGGAATGTAGTGTATGTCCTCTTTTTTTTTTTTTTTCTCCTGCTTCTCTCTGTAATTGTATTCCCCATGTGGTTTTTGTTTTTGTTTTTCGGGGGCTGTTAACTTTTTAATTTTTTTTGGTTTTATATATATATATATATGAAGCGTCTTTTTTCCTTGCATACTTTCTTCTTTTTTTTATTATTTTTCTGAGGAAGTATTATCATTATTATTTTTTTTTTTTTTTTGTTTTCTTCTTTCCCCTCTCAAGCTTTGATTACTTTTCTATTTAAGTCATTGGTAATGAGATCCTCCTATGAAATTCTAGCTTTGGTCTTTTCTTTTCTCTCTTAATTCACATTTTATTTTCCCCCTGTTTAAAAATAAAAGGCTTCAAAACGTTATTTATTTCCTTTTTTATTATTTATTTTTTCTTTCTTTATTTCTTTCATTAGCAAGAAATAAAAGTAGCAACAGAATTTACATTTAAAAAAAATAAATATATATACATATATATAATAGTAACCCTACAGTTATCTACAAAATAAGAAAAGATGCGAAGCTGTGTGTTTCTGTTCCTTCTTTGTATTGCCCTCTCAGCAGTCCTGATGTCAGCAGCCCTCGAAATTACTGATGAAAATGCAAAGGAGACTAACTCACTTAATCAAGAAAATAAAAAAGTAGAGGGTACGGATGAAAATGCAAAGGAGACTAACTCACTTAATCAAGAAAATAAAAAAGTAGAGGGTACGGATGAAAATGTAAAGGAAACTGGAAATACAATCCCACCAGCAAACCCAACAAGTCCATCTGTAAAAACGCCTGGTGCATCATTTACAAATCGCAATGAATCTGAAGATGATACTTCATACATCTCTATTGGATCTCTTCTTTTTTTGACTCTTTTTACGATGTCATTTTTTACGTTATTTTTCGCTTTCCGTACTTTCAAAAAATCCAGAAGAGGTGGATCGTTGTCGTTACGGCGAGGCTGGACTCAAGTACCACAAAGTGAAAATAATGAAGAAGTTCACAAAAAAAATGACAAGAATTTATCCACAGAAATGTCTCAGATAGCTGTGACTTTGGGTTCTGCGTCTATTATGAAAACTTCATTAAGCTCAAGAATAACAACACCACCGTCACCAAAAGGTATGACACCAACAAATACTACAACTGTAGTTAATATTACAAATAATGAAATAAATAGTGTAGGAGCTAATAATCAAATGCGGTTCCGTTCAGGAACTGATGGTGCCCATCATCGTTCGTCTAATGAAGCTAGTAGTGAAGGATGGAGTTGGACAGATGAAGAGTAGTCTTTATTAGTAGGTACGCCTATATAGGTGAGCCTCCATTTAATATACATGATTATTTCTCTTATGTTTTTTTTTTTTAATATTGATTTTTCTTATCCCTTCTGCTTTATATAGTGCTTAGGCGTTTACAGCCTTCAGGGGTTTTTTTTTTTTTAATATCTTATCACAATAGGTAGAAAAGCAGGAGCAAGAAGCTGTCGAAGAAAAGACATACTCAAAACGGGGGGGGGGGGGGGGGGGGGGGGGGGGGGGG
>JASANY010000867.1:0-89588 GCA_030849755.1 Trypanosoma avium
TTTTTTCTCAGTTAGAGAATTGTGGGTTTCGCAAAAGATCGCAAACTAAGAGGGGTGTAGCCAAAGAAAAAAAAAAAAAGAAGAAAGTAAAAATGCATTAACAAAGATATGGTTAATTAAAGTCAAAACCAATAGCGTAAGATAAACAAAACTGGCATTGTATTAAGTTATTGAAGTATATTTTCCTTGATTTTATTTTCTATGGTAGGGTGTTCACTTTTTTTTTTTTCCATCTGTAAACCCTTCTATTCGGCTGTTATCGACCTCGCTTGCTTAGAAATCTGTATTATTTGTTGTAGAATGAGTTCTTTTGCAGCGACACGATCTATTTCAGTTTGAAGCATTGTACGAATGTCTCTTTTTAGCTGCTTAGCTGCTGCTTCTCTTTGTTTTTCAAAGAGCAAGTATATTTGTTTTCTATGTTCTTTTTCATGCTTTAAGATAGCAAAATAGGGTCGATGAAAGGGAACAGGAATTCCTATAATGGATTCTAGATCCTTTTCAGCATTTTTTTTAATCATATTATATTCCAAGAAAGATGCTTGATAAATGAGTCGTCTTTTATTAAATTCTTCATTTGTCATTATTACAAGAGCCTGATCATGCATGATATTTATGATAGATTCTTTTTTACGACGCTCTTGATGAATAATTAGAATTCGTTCTCGAGATTCTTCCTCAAAAATATTTTGTTTCTTTTTTTTTGATTCTTCAAAGGTTTCCGCTTTTTTTTGAGCTTCTCTTTGTTTTTGGCACAATTCTACCTCTTTTTCTTGATGTTTTAAAAGCACCTCACGGGATTCCTCATAACCTGAGGAGAACCCACGTAACTCTAAATGATGTAGAAGAAGATTGTAAAGCATATTAGGGTAACTACTAGTAAGTTTTGTACTGGGGTTCCAGGACTCTTTCATACGTTGTCTAAGAAATCTTGTCCTATCTTCAACATTTAATTTATCATCAAAATCGCGAAGACAATTTACAAAACGCAAACTACTTACGTTATCATTACAACCACGACGGAATACAGGCCCCATATTGCTTTTTGCCGCTCTCGAAGTCGGAGCTAGACACTCTTCTACATCAGGTTGCCTAATTGCTCGTTGCCAAGTATGATTATCCCTTAACAAATCGTTGATAAACCTATCAGTGAGCATTGCATTAAATTTAATCTAAAAGGTACACCTATATGTCTTTTTACGGTTATGAGAAGAGAGTTAAAATATATAAAATAATTTAATAAAATTTGCAAAAATACTTTTAAATTCCTTCAATTTAAATAATTTTAAATATTATTGGTATATATATATGCCCCCCCCCCCCCCAAAAAAAAAAAAAAAATAATAATAATAATAATAATTTCTTTCTTTTTTTTTCTGGTTTTGTGCGTATATTGGTAGTGATAGAGGTAATAGTATATTATCTCTTTGATACTGCTTATAGTATTATCCTCTATTACTTGGGACAGTCTATTTGCCGTGAAATGGAAACAATGATGACTATTTCCTCATAATTATTATTCTTTTTTTTTTTTTTTATCCCTTCGGTTAAACGCCAGAAAAAGACGTCACTCGATGGGCTCCTCATCCCATGCAATGGGGGTTACCGTGACGGTAGGTCGTGGCATCGCGATGAAGCGTCCAAGCAAGTCAGCTTGCGGCAGCTGCGGGGGACAGTGATTAAGATAAGCATCAAAGTAAGCCACCTGGGTATAATAACCGACCCTCAGAAATTCCTGCCCCCTGTATTGAAATGAAATAACAAGAATGGTAACACCTAATACCTCTTGTGGGGGAACTAATTCTACCTGCGGTGGGTCACACTCCATCGTGAGCTCTGTTGCACCTTTTGCAAGAGGACCAACATCAAAGGAGTCCAGCACTTGATCGTAGTCTGCAGAAGATGCACTACCGACCCAGACAAACGCGACAGAGATTGGTTCCTCCAGCGCATGTAAGGACTCAAGGCGCATGCGCCATCGCATCATCTGTGTATAGGAAGCTGGATTATCTCCAAGAAGCTCAACTTCAAGCAGCTGCACGACAGGCTGTGTGCTCATTCTTAACTTATCTACTGTATATATATTTGCCTTTTCTTTCCCCCCCCCACCCACCCTCCTGTCTACTATCTGCTTTAAAAATTCTATATTATTATTATTTCCCCCCCCCCCCCTTTCCCTCAAGCTGCCTTTGTATGGATGTGGAAGTGTATGTCTATTTATGTATATGTATTTATGTACCTCAATTTTATATGGGGGTAACCACACACTTGCTTAACCACCACCTCCTTATGTAATGTATTTAAGAGGGTGACAAGTCAAAAAAAAAAAAAAAGAGGGAACAGGAAAACACAATTTTAAGATTAAAAAAAAAAAAAAAATCCTAGTTTTTGAATAGAGATAATAAATAATAATAATAAATACCCAAATTAGCAAAAAAAAAAAAAATAAAAATAAGCAAGAGGGTCATCTGTATCTGATTCTATTTTATTCTTCCAAAAGTTCAGTAAGAGAGCAATTTTCTTTAATGAATACTACCCGTGTCACATCACCATCTGGGTCTACACTAAACTTGAAGAGACTATCCTTCAAACCTCCTGCTATCATGTCAAGCAGCATCTTCCATTCACTCTTAAGCCACATAACAACTGTATTTTTTTCAGATTGAAAGGAATTGTCTTCAATTACAAATGAAAGTGAAAAAAGCCACCACCAAATTTCTTCTGGATTTCGTTGTAAATCTTCAAGAATTTTTGTTCTTTGAACAAAGTATTCAACACATCCTTCGTCTACAGCTAAAGCACAAACGCTTCTAGTAGAGGTTCTTTGTTCCAACATAGAGTTAAAAACCTGGGGATTTTTGATTTTAGCAATTAAACTTTGTTGTAGAACAGCACCAAACTGTATATTAATTTCAAATAAAATAGAATTTTTTACAATTATTTCATCTGGTTTGGTATTTAAAAATTCTTGATTAGATGAAGCAATAGAATCTGCAAGCAATTCAATAGATTCAGTTCGACCAGATTCAAACGATCTGAGTAGACGCATTCCTATAATATTACCAAAAAAGTGCCTTTTTCCGCCGTGCTGCTGCACTGTAGATGGATTAACTGTTTTTTCTTCATTTAATGCTACAATCTTCACTTGGCTAGTAATGTGAGGAATTTCAGTGAGTTGTGGAATAACTACACCTTTTGCAATAGGTCCCTTTATATCTTTACGCATATAATATGGCAAACGCGATTTTCCTGAAGATGTTAAATTGATAGAAATATCTCCACCTCCAATTTCAGATGAGAAACGTCGTACATCAGATCGTGCTTCATCGCTTAGTTGTCTTAGACGTAATAGCTCTGTTGCACGAGCTGTAATACTAGTTTTGCTCTTAAATTTTTCTCGAATGTATTCAAGTGAAGCTATAACAGTACGAAGAGAGGGAGCTGATGGCCGTTGTAGTACTTGCGTAAATTCGTTTACAAGTAGATGAATGCAATCTGAACCGAAGTCCTCATCTGCGCGACGAATAAAGGATGCATTTTGTATAATAATAGGTGTAAATGATGTAGTAGGAATCACCGTTGTAATTTCCCTTGCAGGTGTAGAAGAGGGTAAATCTACGATACAGAATGAAGGTTTTACATTTTCATCATCATTAAGCATTACAATAATAAAGGATGTCATTATTTCATTTCCCGTAGATGCCCAAAAAAGCCCTCCACAGTCTATAGGTGCACCTGCAGGTATCATAGCATCAATTTCATTAACACTACGTTGAATTTGTCGAACGAAACCTTTTGGTGGTATTAATTGTTTATAATCAAGACGGCCTCGGGTGTACACAACTTTAGAATTCTGAAATGGATGAGACGGTCGGCTTCTAGAAGGTATAACAGCAAAGATAAGAATAGTAGAGCCTTCAGTTGGTAATTCACACCCCCATTCTTCTAATGACTCACCCATACATCCTTCACCACAATCCTCCCACAATTGTACAACTATATCTTCTTTTTTATCACAAGTTAATACAAGAGATGATATACGACAAAGACGTCTATTACTAAATGAATCAACTGAAGCTGATAATTCTCTCTCAGCACGATTAAGTGCTTTAAGCTGTGCTGGAAGGTTTCTTAATATCTTTACACCATTACTCGCGGTATTAATGCTGTTATGACCATTACTATTATTAGTAGCTTGTTCAATAAAAATTGGTGGAAGTACCCGTTCCACTACTCCGTGAAGAGATGGAATAAGACCACCGAGTGGATGAATAGCGTCAGAAGGTATAACTGGTGGATTAGCATGATATAATCCTAGTACACTATCTGGATTAACTGGGCGTGTGCAATTGTAGTTAATCGACAGTACAACATCATTTCGGCATTCCAACGGAGTACAGAAATTTTTTAAAAGCATTTTTGACCCACAAATCAATAACTTTTGTCCACTACGAAGAATACCTTCTCGTACAAGATTTGTTAGGGGTACATCTAAAGATACTTTAATTTCATAACATCCATCTGAGATGACTCCCACACATGTATGAGGTGCTAAGCGTTCTTCAAGAGAAACGGTAACAACATTTACGACTACAAGCGATGACGCCAAAACATCTCCTTCAGTTATAACACGCAGTGCAGGTCGTTCACCATATACAAACTCTCGATTATACTTAAAACAAAGATAAATAAGGCTATGTGTTACAGAGAAAACAGGGAGAGGTGGACTACAGTGGAGTGACAACCCACGTAATTTTAACAGCGTAGATTTCAACATCTGTTGACACCATTCATCAGTACATGTATTTGTTTTTGCTCCAAGATTTAAGAGGGCCTTACGAAATGATTCGGGACGCACAATGTCACTATCACTGGACAAACCTAATAATTGAATAATATTAGAAGAGCATCCCACAGACTTAAAAAAAAACCTATCAGTAACGATTTTCTCATACGATGGAGGTAGTACCATCGCCAAAGAAGAATAGGAAAAAAAATCAAATAAGAGAGGCTGCGGTCCCCGAGTCTGAATAGTTTCCTGGGGGGACGATCTTTGCCGAACTAAGTTTACACGAGCGAAAGGAACCACAAAAGACCCCCGAGACGGTCTGACAAACGAAGGTGTTGCCGCTGAAGGAGATTCGTCTCCGGCACTTGCACCAGCGCTGACATCGCTACTACATGAAGACTTCTCATCAGCAACGTCAATCCTCGCCCTTGCAGATTGTAATGAAGATTCAGAAATCACAACAGGGTTTCCAGCTGCTGTAGAAAATAAACTTGATACTATATTTCTGTTATCACTTGATGGCGATGTATGTGCTGCATCAGGAATCTGTTCTAGTCTCGCCCTTGCAGATTGTAATGAAGATTCAGAAATCACAACAGGGATTCCAGCTGCTGTAGAAAATAAACTTGATACTATATTTCTGTTATCACTTGATGGCGATGTATGTGCTGCATCAGGAATCTGTTCTAGTCTCGCCCTTGCAGATTGTAATAAAGATTCAGAAATCACAACAGGGTTTCCAGCTGCTGTAGAAAATAAGGTCGAAATATCTGTTTCCCCATATTCTTCTAATTTTTCATCACTTGACTTATTTGGCGAGAAGTGTTGTGAGGAGGTTTCAGTTAGTAGGTCACGTTCTCGTTTACGAATGTTGCGACGACACATAGCACACCTGACCCGAGCAGGCGTGTTAAGAAATGTGCAATGAACACATGCAGTCGCATCTACCTGGTCCATAAATCACTTTCAAACTACCAAAAGAACAACAAACTAAAAAGGGGAGGGGGGAAAAAAAAGTATTGATTTGTTGTCCGCCGAATACACATAACATTAAAATAATACTCTTCAATCGACTCTGTATCTTTGCAGTTTCTATCCCAAAGAAATCAGTATCGACAAACCGTAATAGGAGGAGGGGGGGGGGGGGGGGGGGGGGAAACAGGGAATGCAGATGAGCAGAAATACACAGACACAAACCACACACAAAAAAAATGCATTACCTAAGTAAAACGTAGGTAGAAGGATCAGCAAAAGTCATGTCTTTCATAACATCCAAAACAGCGTTCACATAATTCCAAAGAGGTTGTTTGTACGTTGAAGGCATTGTGTACCCTCCCAACTTATCATAATGTGCCAATATTGATGGCAATGCGACAAAGAAACGAAGGAGATATTCAATCGGCAGTACAGCAGCCCACTTATGTGAAGTAGGCACAACAACTGAGGTAGCTAAGGATGTAGATGCATTTTCACTATCCCCACGACGACGCCTCGGTCCTTGCCTCCCACCTTCCGAGCGTCTCTCACGCTGCACTGCGGTGAGATTAATGGCGCGTCGCTCCTTAGAAGAGAGGAAAGAAGAAGTACAGCACTGCTCAATAGTATCTAGTACAAAGTTCTGACAACAATCTATGACAGACTCAGGTGCCCCACACCGCTCCTGCGCCATAGCACGTGCATCATGAAGGAATGTTAGAACACTGCGAGTAGCGGCAGTAGAGGCGAGGGGAGGGATGCGTGGAACTTCCGGGTGCTCAACCTGCTCTAGATGCTGTCGCACAACACGTAGTAACCGTGGGGGCCACTCAATTCCCTCTGTCATTATTTTTTTATTTTTTATTTTAGATATCTCGTGGAGGTAAAAAGAATATTTACGTTGCGAATGAAAGGATAGGGCCAAATATCACTTCCCTAGAAACGTCAATTACTAAAACTACTACGAGAATGAAAAATAAAAATTAAAAAATAAATAAACAAGCAAGTGAAACTCTGTGAATGTGCGTCTTTATAAACATCATAGAAGATATGCGTACAGGTACAGTTGAAAGGAGTAAAGGGGGTATAAAATATAATAATACTAACAATATATCCAAACAAATTGTAAAAGAAAAAAAAAAAAAAAATCATATACACAAAGAAAGTGGACAAAAGATAGAAAAAGAGAGGTGAATATAGAGGCAATAATAAATCTTTAGTATTTGCTCAGATTAATAATGTTAACCGTTCAGAAAGTTCTAAGAGAGCCCCCATAAGATGTTCGTATCGTTCCTTTTCACTATTATCCTTCTTTTTTTTACTATATTCTTGTTTTTCTTTTTGTATTTCCAATTCACGTGTCAGTTGTGCCTCACGTAGGTTAAGATTGTGTGTACGCTGTTCTATTGCCGCTCGAACCGTGGCAAGAGAGTTGTGTGCCTGTGTGAGCTGTTGATTTTCATTTAATAATCTTTCTCGCTCCTTCCGCAGCGATGCCTCTCGTCGGGTAATATCTCGCTCACGTTCCGAAACCTCCACATCCTTTCGCCGCAGTTCCGATGCATGTTTTTCTAAAAACAAAATGAGATCCTCCCATTCTTTCAGCATAGTTACATATCCGCGATGAGTGGTGACGCTATTCTCTGATGCCCAAGACTGTATCCTCTCGCCTTGCTGGTGCCATTCCTTATCTGGAAGTTTGACTCCTGTGGCAGTTGATTTCTCGTCGAGAAGATGTTCCCGCGCCGCCAATTCCGCTTCATGTCGCTGCAAAAGACGCTCCGCCCGCTCTAGTGCCTCAACACGCAGGAGGTACGCTCGTGCCGCATCCATTGCCTCCATTTTCACATGAAATAGTTAAAACAAAAACAAAGTGATAAAAAAAAAAAAAACCACAAATGTTAAGGTTATATATATATTTATATTTAGCACAGTAATACCCTACAGAAGAACTTATTCTGGGTCTAAGAAAAAAGAAGATAGTGGGGGGGGGGGGGGAAAGCAGTAGCAGCAGAACGTGGCTGTAGATGCAGTGAATTTAGCGCATACCATCTGATCTCTCGTTAAAACCAAAAGTCCAACTTTCCCTCGTTTTTTTTTTTTTTTGCCAATGTTTATATATATATATATATTGCATTTGTGCGTATGGCACAATGTATACGGTGAAGTTTGAGGGCCCAAGAAAAAATTGAGAAAAACAAAAACATTTTTCTTTTCGCCCATTCTTTTTTTTTTTCTTCCGCATTTTGATTTAAATTTTTTTTTTTGCGTTTCTTTTTTTTTGTTTTGTTTTGTGAGTAAACGCAAATTCAAAACCTTTCCCCCCCCCCCCCCTCTCATTTCCCCACCACCTCCTCTTTTTTTTTTTTTTTTTCCTTTCCAAACAAAGTTTTGCCCGTTCGCACGGCTGCAGTGGCCCACTCTTCCATAAACTCATACGAAACAAATAGATAAATAAACAAACACCTTCACCTCTTCACACATATACAAAGTAGACTAAGAAATCAATAACAAAAGCACAAGTGCAGATAGACATTTTTTTTTTCTCTGTTCCATTTCCTCTCATCTTCTCCTTTTTTCTCTATCTATCTATCTATCTATCTATCTATGCGGCTGCTCTACATGCTACAATATCGCACGGGACGTGTGTAGCAGCGATGAGCCAATAACCTTGTAGCTCCATAGAGAATAGAAGGGCATAATCGTGGGGATAATTCTGCAATGGATTTTCCTTTGCAATTGTGGCCTTATGACGCAGTTGAGTGGCGAGATTAAGGAGTCGAACCGCCTCATTGAGATTATCTTTCCCAAGACCTACCGCACTAGTAATATTAAACTTCATCTCACGTGGGGTTACCTGATAGACAATAGTACTCCAAGCAATATCCCAACTACGGTTTCGTAATTTCTCTTCTCGTCGTAGAGCACGTGACACTGGAATTACGGCGGAGTCTTCAACTCCATTTAATTCGCTTCCTGTATGCCCCACAGCAGCTGTCACACGTTTTAACCATGTAGTCTTTTCTGATGCAGTAGCTAAGGCAGAAATGTTATTGGTATTCGTGATATTATTATTATTATGGTTATTACTATTGATATTGATATTAGCAGTAGCGCCACTGGTCACAACTGGAAGGAACATCTGAGATAGTAAGGTACCACTGTTTTTGTATTCCTTAGCGTATCTACGAAACATAACCCGAATATCACACTGTCCAATATTATCACTTACGAGAACAATATTGTGAACAACGCAGAAATCGGCAGGCCAATAAATAGTCCTACTATTTAGTGCTTCTACCGCTTCTTGTACAGATGAGAAATGCGCTGATATATCAAAAGCTATTTCATGAGGACTTAATTTTTCATTATTCTTCAACGTATATGAGTGTGTTATACGCCAACGTGGTATACCTTGTTGTTGTAATTGTTGATGCTGATGTTGTTGTAATTGCAGTTGTTGTTGTTGGTATTGTTGATTTTGTTGCTGTTGTTGAAGGAGGAGACGCTCAATTATCCCTGATGCGGTGCTCTTTGCTGCCCCGCTCGTCCCTCCTTTTACTACCGCCTCAGCGCTTAGGATGGCAGGATCTGTCATAATAGCTGGTGTTGCTGAAGACAAGGCTGGCGATCCGCGAGAGTTACCACTCTTAGCACTACGCGGTTGTGGAATTGTAATGGTAGATGCGCTACGTGGGCCAAATGTAGCGGTTATAATAGGTGGTAATCCTTTTAATATCGTCTCATGCGTGAGTTGCGTTGTAGTAAATTTTGTCGATTTTACCCATACAGACCACTCCTGTGATTCACCGCCATTATTATTATTATTATTGGTATTACTTGTTGTAGCCTCATCCAAAGCCTCCACGAACCCCCGCGCGGTGCAGGCAGCGTGCATCTCGGCACTTACGGTGTGTAAGTTAGCAGCAAGGAGTAGTGACTCGGGGGTACCAAGGAGGGGGACGGCACTTGTGAAGAGTGCCACACGCTGCCGTGCTGTGGCGACTGTTGAGTCCACAAAGAGGACTGCAGCTGTTAAGGCGACTGCGCCCACGCCGGCAGTTCGTACTTGTAGTTGTAGCATTAAGAAGAGCCGCACTACCGCCCCAGTACTGTCAAGCTGCCGTGTGATATTCTCAACAGCCTCACAGTGAAGTCCAATCCGCACAAGGGCAACAGTCCCCCGCTCCGCCGTCCCTTCGCGTGTTTCATGACGTACAAGATCACTCACGGCGTATAGTCGCCGCACATGTGGGGACTGCATTAATTGTTGTCGCCCTGATGGGCTCACATTATGTACAAACACAAGGGACGGTTTTGAAGCGGCGAGGGCATCACAGAGAGACTCGATATCCACCGCAGCAGGTGAGGGACTACCGATGAGGTCTACAACAGACAATGATACCGACTTCACTGTACTGCTGGTAGCACTTACTCCACCTCCTACAGTTGTGGATTGTGGCGATGACGATGATGATGATGAGGATGTCAAGGGAGCCATACCAACTATAGAAGATGAAGAAGTGGTACGTCTCTCAATCCATGATAAACCCTCCTCGAACTGTTTTACCTTCACTGGAATCATTTCTTTCCTTACTCTGTATCTCTATATATATATTTAAAGATAAATATCACTTTCTCTTACAGCTTTTCTCTCACAGACACAAAAAAACAAAAGCACACACACACAAACTCTCTCTCTTTCCGCCCCACCTATAGCCGCTTAAGTAAACACAAACACAGAAACATAAAAAAAAAGCAAAAATAAAATAAAATAGAGAAGTATATAGGCATAAATATATGTAAATACCAAAGAAACCATGTAAAAAAAAAAGAAAAAAAAAAGCGTCAAAATAAGAGAGGTGACATCAAATGAAATAGTGCATTCTAATACAGTGGAAAATCTAAAAAAAAAAAAAATGAAACAGTGGCGTCAAGAGGATATATATATATATATATAACATCATTCGCTCTCTTTACATAATACTAAGAGGAGAAGGAGGAGGAGGAGGAGGAGGAGGAAGAGGGGAGAAGCAAAATATTACATTCAAAAAAAAAAAAAAACCCCTCTTTTTTTTTTTGCCATCCTACCCCGCTCTACTTACTTTTTTTTTTTGTTGCAAACCATAGTTTTAAAAAAATATGTATCACAATTACTGTATAGCAGCAACCATCGCAGTAGCAGTAGCAGTATCATTTATTTCATCTTCTTGTTTTTCATTGTATTTTTTTTGTAAACTTTTCATCTGGGATAGTAATAATTTATCATGTAAGGAACCCGTATAGTGCTCTAACTCTGCCCGTTCCTGTCGTCGTGATCGCAGTGATTGAAGACAACGTCGACGGTGCTCAGAGTACCAAGCATTTTCACTGCGATGCTGTGAGACCCACAAGGCATGTGGAATATCTCGCATCTCCTCCCGACGGCGTTGCTCCGCTGTCGCAGCTTTTGCAGTAACCGACGACATGCACAATTGTCGCTTTCCTCCTTCAATGGAAGCTTGACCTGACATAGTCTGTAATGTCTTGCGGTGGTGAATGCGCCGCCGTAATTGCAGTCGTCGCTCCTCATGGAGTCCGCGCTGCATCATCATTCGGTCACATGCTGCGGCAGATGAAAAAGACTTAGTTCCGACATTAACTATCCGCGGCAAATGAAGTGAAAGTGGTGGTAGAGAAAATCTACCAATATCACCACGAGGAATAGCAAAATTATGAGGATGAGCCGAAAATGGACGAAGACAAAGAGAACTTGTTGTGGCATCTAAACATCTACCAGAACTGTTAAAACACCAACTTTGAGGTGGAATTTCAAATGCATCTGGAAAAACCATATTCTCATATGGGAGACCTTGATACAACTGTTCAACAAAAACTCTAAACGAAGCCTCTCCATTTGACTCCCCATGTGGGCGTGTCATTGAACTCAAACAAAAAATAACACAGGAACCACACTATTACTGAACTTCTACACATGAAAAAAGACGAAAGAAAAAGAAATTATAAATACAATATACACGTAAGCACAAACACACAAAAGAAGAAAATAAAGATAATAAAAAAATAATAATGCAGGCAAAAAAAAAAAAATCATATTTTATTTTCACTAACACATTTGACCCTATAAAAAAAAAAAAAATTATTTCCTCTTTTGGCCAAATTATATTTCTAATACTTTTTTGTCTTATTAATTTTTACCATAAAACCCAGTTATTACATTACTAATACGCTCCATTTCAATTGTAAATATATATATTATATTGTTCTTGTGTTACTCAAGAAGATACATTGAAAGTAAAATAAACAAAGAAAATATCATATATTTCCATATTTCTCTCTATCTATCTATCATCTTCTTCTTTTTTTTTTTTTTACTCCTTGTCGTCTAGCGCGGCGACACCAGGCAGAGTTTTGCCCTCCAGCAGCTCGAGTGACGCACCTCCACCAGTAGACACATGTGACATGCGAGGAGCCTCACCACTCAACTCCGCCGCACTCGCACTGTCGCCACCACCAATGATGCTCATCATTCCGTGCTCCTGCGTCTCATCACCCATTACCTTGGCGATAGCGAAGGTACCCTTTGAGTATGGCGCCATCTCAAATACTCCCATTGGGCCATTCCAAATGGCACTCTTGCAGCGAGCGACAGCCTCCACATACTTAGCAATGGACTTGGGACCAATATCAAGTGCCATGTAACCATCTGGGATTTCCATATCCTCTGTCACCAGCGGCGCATCTACCGCTTTAAACTCTGTATGGCAGACGTGATCAATCGGGAGCAGCACCTCCACCTTACGGTCCTCTGCCTTCTTCAGAAGAGAGCGGGCCAGGTCAAGCTTGTCTTCTTCACACATGGAAATACCAATCTTATGTCCCTGTGCCTTCAGGAAGGTGTATGCCATGGCACCACCAATAACCAGGTAATCAATGCGCTGCAGCATGTTATCCAGTAACTGAATTTTGTCGCTCACCTTTGCACCACCAACAATCGCCACAAGTGGCCTTGCAGGGTTGCCCAACACCTTTGAGAAGTATGAAATCTCCTTTTCCATCAGATATCCAGCAGCACCGTGTCCCAGTAGCTTTGGGATACCTGTCATAGTCGCACTGTCACGGTGCGCTGTACCGAAGGCGTCACTTATATAAATATCACCGTAGGATGCCAGAACACGTGCCATCGCCTCACGTTCCTCAGCCTTCTTGCTTCCCTCCTCAGCGTAAAAGCGAACATTTTCCAACAGAAGAACGGCGCCAGGGGTAAGTTTCTCCACCATTGCAGCTGCGTCGAGGCAATCGGGGGCGAACGTCACTGGTGCGCCAAGGAGTTCGCCGAGTCGCTCTGCCACAGGCTTAAGTGTAGCATTCGCCTCATAGCCGGGAACATTTCCGCTGCTGCGAACTGCCGCTGCCGCCGCCATTGTGATTCCCTTTGGTCGGCCGAGGTGGCTCATCAGCACACAGCTACCGCCTGACTGTAGCACCTTCTGAATTGTCGGTAAGGCAGAGCGGATACGGTAGTCATTCGTAATTTTTCCATCCTTTACAGGGACGTTGAAATCAACACGAATAAGGACTTTCTTACCCTTTACATCCACATGTTCAACTCCCTTCTTTTCCTTCAGTGTCATTCTTATTATAAATTAGGTTTTTATTGTTTTTGTTTTTGTAGCTTTTACAAGATACAGACGCGTTCTTTCAAGAGAAACATGCAAAAATAGAATTATCCAAGTACAAAACAAGGCACACACACACACATACAGAAAAGAAAAAGCGAAGATAAGGAGAGACAAATACTTAAATACAGCAAAGGTTAGGTTATAAGAATATATATATATATTATATCTCTGGAATCTGCACCTAGGACAGCCAAAAAAAAAAAATAAAATAATTAGGGAAAAAAGAAGAACAAAAATAGCGGCAAATGCCTAGGCTTTTGAAAAATCAATGTAGAACCCCACACAAACACGAAATAAAAAACATTTCCATACTTCTCTCTATCTATCTATCATCTTCTTCTTTTTTTTTTTTTTACTCCTTGTCGTCTAGCGCGGCGACACCAGGCAGAGTTTTGCCCTCCAGCAGCTCGAGTGACGCACCTCCACCAGTAGACACATGTGACATGCGAGGAGCCTCACCACTCAACTCCGCCGCACTCGCACTGTCGCCACCACCAATGATGCTCATCATTCCGTGCTCCTGCGTCTCATCACCCATTACCTTGGCGATAGCGAAGGTACCCTTTGAGTATGGCGCCATCTCAAATACTCCCATTGGGCCATTCCAAATGGCACTCTTGCAGCGAGCGACAGCCTCCACATACTTAGCAATGGACTTGGGACCAATATCAAGTGCCATGTAACCATCTGGGATTTCCATATCCTCTGTCACCAGCGGCGCATCTACCGCTTTAAACTCTGTATGGCAGACGTGATCAATCGGGAGCAGCACCTCCACCTTACGGTCCTCTGCCTTCTTCAGAAGAGAGCGGGCCAGGTCAAGCTTGTCTTCTTCACACATGGAAATACCAATCTTATGTCCCTGTGCCTTCAGGAAGGTGTATGCCATGGCACCACCAATAACCAGGTAATCAATGCGCTGCAGCATGTTATCCAGTAACTGAATTTTGTCGCTCACCTTTGCACCACCAACAATCGCCACAAGTGGCCTTGCAGGGTTGCCCAACACCTTTGAGAAGTATGAAATCTCCTTTTCCATCAGATATCCAGCAGCACCGTGTCCCAGTAGCTTTGGGATACCTGTCATAGTCGCACTGTCACGGTGCGCTGTACCGAAGGCGTCACTTATATAAATATCACCGTAGGATGCCAGAACACGTGCCATCGCCTCACGTTCCTCAGCCTTTTTACTACTTTCTTCATTGTAGAAACGAACATTTTCCAGTAACATAACTTCACCTTTCTTTAATCTAGTAATTTCAGTTTTCGCATCCATACAGTCATGCGCAAAGTAAACATGCTGTTCAAGCAATTCTGCTAAAAGTATAGCAACAGGACGAAGACTTAGTGCTTCTTCGTATCCACCACTTAGACTTAGCTGCGGGAATATGTGTTCTTTATTTTCATTTAAATATTTCATCAGTAATGCTTTCTTTTCATCATCTGGAAGACGTGTGAAAACTGCAGTCTTTCCTGATCCCTCACTATGCGACAACTTTGCAGCCTCCTCTTTTGCGCTAGACATAGCCAATATCTTTGCTTTTTCCTCTCCTGGAAGAACGCCAAAGAATGCTGTTTTTCCTTTACTATCATGAAAATATACACCATGATAACGTTTATTAATATCTTTCTCTGCAGAAGCATAAGAAACACCCTTTGGACGTCCAAGATGACTCATTAATATACAAATTCCTCCTTGATCAATTACTCGACGAATAGTTGGGATAGCAGCTCGAATACGAAAATCGTTAGTAATGTGTCCATTTTTAATGGGCACATTGAAGTCTACACGAATGAGTACACGCTTACCTGTTAAAGGCCAGACATCATCCACTGTCTTTTTTATAGTTAATTGTTTTGACATCTAATATTATTGTAATTTTATATTCTTTTCCCTTTACCTTTTTTTTTCCGTATGGACGCTGCTTATTTTATTATTATTATTATTTTTTTTTTTTTAATTGAAAAAATAACAGAAAATATATATAGAAAAAAAAAAGTAACAAAAAAGAAAAAATATCAATAATATTATATTACAAAAAAAATAACTATGATATATTTTATTCACCCCCTCCCTGTCCCTTTATTTCTCCAAGTTTCTGTTAGAGATTATATATTCTTTTTTTTTGGTTATTGTTGTTTTTTTGCCTTTTTCTTACCCTTTGAAGACACATACAGAAATATATGTATAGAGATTCACCAAAAAAAAAAAAAAATAAATAAATAAATAATAGAAATAATAATAAGAAAGACACAACTCCTGGACGGAAAAAAAAAAAAATAATAATAATAATAATTTTAAAAAACATGTAGCTCAAGAAGTTTAAGAACTTCCGCCATGTTGAATAATTTCTTCTATTTCCTGCAATGTATCCCACAGAGATGAAGGCACTTTTTCTCCAAGCTCTTCTAGTATCTGCCCTTGACGTAGTAGTAGAACAAAGATTGTTTCATGCAGCATACGTTGTTCTTCTTTACTAAGCACAGCATCAACAGAAGTTACACAATTTTTTAAGGTAGCAACACCTTACTCTGGTTTTTTCAACACTTCACGTGAGGCCAGTAGGTATGGAGCATAGCAGCCTAGAATAATTGCTGCCTCTGGTGATTGTTTTCCATGTACAATACCTGCTAATTCAAAGGCGTATTTTAGCACTGACTCAGCTCGTGCATCTTGAAAAAAAATGTAATAAACGACCACACTCCCGTCCCACACGTACTGATTCTAAAGTTTTTTTATTCTTCTTTTGATTTGCGTATACTACACGAATCCATAATTCAGCAGCTGTAGAAAGTTCTTTTCCTTCGCTAAGGAGCAAGAAAAGTTGCGCTACGTTCCATACACTGAAATAGATTATCACTAAGTGGTAATTTAAAAGATTCACTAGCTTCACAGATAGCGCGAGTGTGTTGCACAAGTTCATAAGTAATACTACTTCCTGTACCACGTAAACGACGAGGCCAAATTGCGAGAAGTGCAGCAGCGCATGCCGCCACAGAAGTTTCATCAGCTTTTTCACGAAGTATCTTTGCAATAGAAAGATGTATTCTTAAGGTACCTTCATCCCAACGTTGATCACATATACCAAGCCCTACAAGTTGCATAATAAATTCTTCCCCATTTATCGCGGCATTTCCTACGATATTTTCTACTAAAATATGAGAAATACTATTAATATCAAATAATGCAAGTTTAGTTAAATCACCTGTTGCCCCTTCACGCTGTTTTTCA
The DNA here is from genome assembly GCA_030849755.1 of Trypanosoma avium. Lineage (NCBI taxonomy): Eukaryota > Euglenozoa > Kinetoplastea > Trypanosomatida > Trypanosomatidae > Trypanosoma > Trypanosoma avium. The sequence goes on from JASANY010000867.1 coordinate 16,679, forward strand.
AGAGCTGAAAGTGCAACTCCTAACAGTACACTAAGTACATTAGAAATACTCAGGGTATCGTCTTTAACAATTCCTTTTTCTTTCAATTCACGACTGAGATCTTCTGGTCTTATGGTTTCACCTTCCATTAAACAACATGCCACATGCATTAATAATGGAACAAAACCAAGAGAATGTAAAATCTAGCCTGCTGGAGATGAATTTAAATTTTCCACATCTAATATACGCAAAAATTGCGCCGCAGTATTCGGCAAAATGGGTAAAACCTTTAGAACTCCAATTTTTGTAGATCCTTCAAGTTCACTATTGGTTGTTAAAAGGACATAAACATTTACATGATCAGGAAAAAGATGAAGTACTTCATGAGAGTTTAAAACTCCATCAATTACTAATAAAACATCCTTCTCCCTCCGACCCTTCATAGTCTGAAAGAATTGTATCATTTTTGATTGTAAAGAATCTTTAGCGTCGAACCATTGAATACACGTAAATCGTTCACTTCGACGGGCACGATCACAGAATTCTGCAGCTAAAGTAGATTTACCAATTCCATCTGGGCCTGATATAATATGGATACGTCGTCCTGTAAGAAGATTCTGCCAAAGAGACAAAAGTTCTGCGTCACGTCCTATAGCAGGTGAAGTCATAGGAACATTAAAAATAATAGGGTATGGTGCAGGTGTTTGCTCCTTCGATATATTTAATTTGGTATTAATTAAATTAGCGCTATCGATATTTGAAGAGTTATGAGTTGTGACATTGATAGATTTAGGATTACTACTAGTATTGTTACTTATATGAGAACTAGTACTAATAGTAACCGTACGTAGGTTAAATGAATTTAAAAACGAACGTTGCGGTAGTCGCCACATTTAAATATATTTACTTTTAATTTCATTACTATTTTAATTTGTTTTCGTTTTGTTTCTCAGATAAGTTAGAGGAGAAAGAAGAAAAGAGGGGTAGGGAAAATATGTTAATGGAGAAGTAAATATCTTTTTAAAATATAATCAAGAAACCAAAACAAACAAAAAAAAAGTAGAATTATTTACTATTTGAAAAAAAAAAAAAAAAATCCCTAAAAAAATAATAAAAGGGAGGATAAGGCATATAAGGTACTCGAAGAAATAAAAAATTGATACGATAAAATAACAAAAAAAAAAGAAATAATAATAATATAAATAGTAATAATAATAATTCAAATTATATTACTATCAAATTCTTATTGATTGTCAAAGAATTTCTTGTTTTTTTTTTTTTTTTTTTTTGATATTGTTTTTGTTATTATTATTAATACAGTGATATTGATTTATTCAATAGAGAGGATATATATAAATAATTTTTTTTTTTCTTTTCTTCGTCACGAGGCCTATGTAACTCTTTTATCAATAGAATATAAATTAGATATTACTTTACTCCAATCCGCTGACAAGGCAGAAAGTTCACTTATTTCCTTTGCCCATCGATCTTTAGGGCTTTCCTTTAAGTTTTCCTCTTCATTTTCTTCTTTTTTATTTTTCTCCTTCTCTTGCTGTGTTGATCGAGATGGAGTCAGGTTGTAGGGATCAAACGCCTCACTTGGTATGGAGTTTAATTTAGTAACATTCCCTAATTCCGTCTGCACACCTCGACTCACCGTTATCCTTGAGAGTGTAGAGGGCAGTCGAAGACTATTACGCACAAAACTAACCTCCACCCGTGCCCAAGTAAGAGAACGCATGCTGAGCCGAAATACCTCCGCCGAGCGCATGAGGTTTGCCCGCAGTCCACCGATGAGAAAAATAAATTCACCCACCACCACAGCAGCACTACCAGTGAGGGCAGGCGGGGTATTATTAATAATAGAGGAGGAGGAGGAAAGAGAAAAAGAGTCCCACCGCCGCCGCGGGATATTTAAACGATGCAAGTCTGCAAAAAAACGTGTTGCAATACCTCCAGTACCTCCCATAATAAAAATATCACCTCCCCACCTCCACGCTATGTGACCAGCACGAGGCAGCGGGGTATTATCACTCGCTGGTAGCTGCTGCACTTCACCGCTTTGAGTTTCAATAAGAAATGTATCACGAGTTTCACGATTTCCTGACCGTGCCACACCACCAAATAAACAAAGTAGCGGTCCACCAAGTGGAATTACTGTAGCTCCCCAACGATGCAACGGGGAGTCATTTAATTCTATAGTTTCCCAGTGAAGAGAATTCAAGTCAAGACGATAAAGACGAGCTGCAGGGTCAGGTACACCACTCATTTTATGTACACAATATCCACCAAGAATAAACATTGCCCCACCCTGCACCGCCGCTGAGTGATGACTGCGATTACACGGTAATTCACCACTGCAGCGTAGTAATTCCCAACGTGGTAGAGTGGAGGAAAAATCAAGAGCGTACAGAATACCATCGGGTTCAAAGGCTTTAGACAAAAGAGGTCGAAGCCATGAGGGATCACGAAGGCGATCAATACCTAATTGTTGCTGAGTTTCTCTATCAAGACCATCCGCTACTGTAAAGACGTTATATGTGTTGTAATGTACATCATTTAATCCAATACTTGTAATTCCACCAAATATAAGAAGACGAGATTCATGTAAACAAGCAGAATGATATGCACGTGGTAGTGGTGGTGTCCCATCACACATAATTCTCTGCCACTCACCTAATGTAAGATTTAATTTTAAAACAGACTCATTAAGGTAAAAGGCAGCAGTCTTTCCTCCAACTACTACAATAGAATCTCCATATAAAGTCGCTGTATGACCTTCAATACCAAACATTTACTGTTACTATTACAATTACACTATCTTTTTATTTTTATTTTTTTGTGATCATACGATTTAAGAGGAGGAATCAGAAAAAAATAATAATAACAAGAAACCTAAAAAAAAAACCGACAAGATAGAGGAGTAGAAAAAAAAAAAAAGGAAATATGATATACATACATTTATCAATAACTCCAATTTTTTTTTTTCTTTTTACTATTTTAAAAACTTTTTCTTATATGAAATAACAACAACAACAAAAAAAAAAAAAAAATAGAAAAACAAAGAAAAGAAAATAATAATATTAATAAGTGCACTTTAGACGCAAATTAACCTTTTGGTGTATAAGCCTTCCATGGTGGATTACCATCAATTATACGACGACTAGTATTTCCATCAGTTTCACGATCAAATGATTTCATAAATCTTTCAAACTGTTCATCAACACGTTCTGCAGCTAACTTTTGTGCTCCTTCCTGTCTTGTAAATTGCATCTTTGCTTTACTTGGATTAAGTGGAATTGGAGCATCACTTATTAAACTAGCACACACATTATTAACCTTCTCACTAGACTCATCAAACGCCTCACGAGCTCGACGCATTTCCTCTACACTTTGCCATGATGCCTTTTCAAGTGAATCTTGTTCTTCCCTAATACTACCCTCATATCCAAGTTCCATTTTAGATGGATATCGACCTCCTGTCTCATGTGCAACTCTTTCAGCATCTGTAACGTAACTACGATTCATTTCACGATGAAGTTTATCTGCTTCTTTTAATTTTGCACTACCATAACTATTCATAGCTACTGCACTTTGACCTCCATCCTCACTAAATACTTTTGCTTGTAGTTCATGATTATCCTGCCAATCTACGGAGGCACCATATTCATCAATACAAGTCCCTCGAACGAGCGCCCCATTTTCCCATATACCAGTAAAATAAAGACGTGGTTCATTCGCCAAATATGTTTGTGTTCCCTCACCTTGGGCTCTACCATGTTCATTAAATTCACCATCATATGTATAATTAGGTGTAAAAAGTTGACCACGTCGAATAGAACCATCAATAAATTCTCCTACATATACAAAACCACCATCTAACTTCATTTTGCAATTACTCCCATGTAATTTACCATCAAAAAAGGTTCCTTCTTGTTCTGCACCAGTATTAAACTTTAATTTTCCACGTCCATGGGGTTTATTATCACGAAACTCCCCCTCATATGTAAAGTCATGCTGTGTCAGTTTCCCCCGCACAAAGTTCTCATCCTGAAGTACTCCCTCAAATATTGTCTCCGTCGTCCCATTCGGAATGCGCACCGTCCCCGCCACCAACTCATCCCTATTAAATTTTCCTTTATAATGTGTCCCATCCGCCAGCCACGCCTCCCCCTCCCCCTCCCGCTGCCAGCTACCGTTAAACTCCCCCCGGTAGAGGTCTCCCTCATCAAACAATTCACTCCCGCGTAGGGGGTGGCCGGTGTTAGGGTCAAAGTGACCACTAAAGACCCGCCCATCCGGCATCGTCACCCGCCCCTCAAGAATAAACTCAGGAGCGTGTGGGTTTAATTTACCTTCAAGCAATACACCAGTAGGAAGCCGGCGTTGTGCACATAAGCGCATAATACGTCGTGCAAACATTACAAGGCCTAGAAAGAAAGAATATTAACAGCCCACAAGCACAAACAGAAAGAAATAAATAGAAATCTAACTGTTACTACGTCCCTTAAAACTAGAGAATTAGAGAATTCAATTTCAGTAAGAAGAAAGAAGAAGAAGAAGAAGAAGAAGAAGAAGAAGAAGAAGAAGAAGAAGAAGAAGAAGAAGAAAAAAAAAAAAAAACTAAGATAAGAGAATAACAGAAAAGCAAAAAGAAGTGAAAATTATTATTTTGTGAGTTCCATATCCCCCTCCCCCCCCCCCCCTTTTTTTTTTCTTTTTCTTCTCTATTATAATAATAGTTTCTGTATGAGTTTTGTTAAATCTAAGAAAACGAAGTACATGGGTATTGCGTCAAAAGCTCTCAGTAGGGCAAAAAAAAGTGTAAAATGGAACTACACAATAAAAGAGAGACAAATAACAAAAAAAAAAAGAAAGAAAAAACATTGTTTCCAAGAAAAAGCGTCATTTGGAAAGAGAAATATAAATATAGATAAATATAGATATACTCCAAGAAAAAAAAGAGTAATTGCGTTCCTTTACCTTTTCCTCGTGATGCTTGGGTAGAATTGAGCCCATTTCAACCTATACATAAGAGTCTTTTCAGTCCTAATGACGCATGTACAACTAATCACACACAAACAGAAACAAACATAAGGAAGTGCAACAATAAAAAACCAAACTATATATATATATATATATAGCCGAAAAAAAAAAAAAAATGAAAATGAAAACGTCAGTACTCTATAAGGATGAGATTATTGTGCAAAGTACAAAAAAAAAAAAAAGAAGATTTCTAGACTGACGCAAACATAAAAAGGGGAGGGGGGAGAAACAAGAATATATACAAAAGAAGAAAAGAACATACAAACAATCACAAGCACACATAAACACACACTGACCCAAAGAGACAGAATAACATTTAAAAAAAAAAAGTAATAATAATAATAATAAAGAAGAAATATCTTTATTTTTCACGACGAGGTAAACGAGATTCTCTACGAAGGTCATGACATAAATAGCTGTATTTATATTTTATCTTAAGCCTCTTATTTGAAGCCAATGGTGGGACAGCAGCAGCGGCAGCAGAAGAAGAAGAAGCAGAAGATGTAACAGCTGCAGTTCCTACTGCTCCTACTCCTGTATGGGTTGCTGACGGGCCAGCCATACCTACTGGTGAAAATTCGTGTAAATCTACCAAAGGAACAGGTGGAAAATCTAAAAGACGATTAACACATACAAGTTGAACTGCGAAATACGCCCAATACGCAAGTGCACTTGCCACATTAGACTCTGATAATAATGAAAGATGATGTAATTCTGGTCTTAATATATCCCAAGAAATACGATATAGGTTTGGGGTAGGTACCACAGAATCTTCAAATGTACGAAGTTTTACATCAAGAGCATCTCCTACTTTTCCTTTAAATCTCTCTACCAACCAATGACAAGATTGTTCTACAGGGTGTGTTGCAAGTAAAGAACCAATAACATTTAATAAACATTTAAAACGTGGTTCCGCACGTATACCATTAGTTTGTAAAAATTTTGCAACATCTGCAGAACGTATCCCATCAAAAGCATGTCTTAATTCATGTTGATAATCAGCTCTTAATATTGATTGTTCTTCTTTTAAAATAACAAGTCTACTTCTTATATTACTTATCCCTGATAAACGTGAAGCTACAGAAGCTCGACAAACCATATCAGCATCACTATTATAAAGTCGTAAAAATAATTCTGTATAGTCATTTTCTCTAAGTTCTGATAGAATCGTCCTATCACGTCGTAGTAATCCTTTTGCATCTCGTAATCCTGCATAAGCTATTTGTCGTGTAACTAAAGCTAATGGAACCCCACGTGCACCTTCTGGAATTTTTATTGACTTATATAATCTTCTAAAAAACCTTTTAAGTACTTCAAATGGTCGACGGGTTGCCATTAACCTTGCTGTAACTGCACAATTACTTAATACATCAATTGCCATATTTTCAGCACATAAAGCTAATGTACATATTTCTATAAGAAAAGAACTTAATTCTTCTACAGAAAAAATTCTTATTTTTGATAGACTTTGAATAATTAAAGCTATAAAATTTATAGAACCCTTTTCATTTGGTTTCATTTTTTCGAGATACTGCTCAAAGAATGGTATAAGATCCCGTGAAGAAAATCGATCACCTAGTAATAGAGAAATATCTAATGCAAAATTTAAAGCTGCAGTATTTAATGTACGTTCAAATGATCGTCGTAATGGACTTCTACGAGAATTTGATACAATAATATGCACAACTTGTCCATCATGTGCTGCAATTTTAAGTTTTTCATATGCTTCATCACTTGTTAATATTTCTTCTGTACACATTTCATCATTACATAGAAAAATTTTAAGATCATTAATTGATTTAAAAGAGATATCATATTCCTCTAAAATAGCATAACTTAAATCTTCTAATGCATTTTCAGAACGAAGAGAACAAGCTATAACAACTTCTTGTGTTCCCCATGAGACATGACACTGTAAAGGAAGTCCATTTGTACAAGGATGTCCAATCCATGCTATAATAAAAACACGAGGACGACTTTTACGAAGTGCAACATTAAATATTTCACAAACTTGTCTTGAACTACGAAGAGGAATACCGTCACGATCATATAAATTTATTTCATCATTTGTTTCAATTCCTAATGCTGAGATACAAGCTGTATGAAGCGATTGTAAAACGTTAGAAGAATCTCGTTGCCATAAAAATGAAAATACCACCATACTAGATTGACCCAAAGCACATTCAATTTCTATCTCAACATCATTCATCATCTCTTCTACTTTAGTCTCTAATTGTTCAGTCTTTAGTTTAACTGAACTTGTACCTTCTCCCTTCACAAGCGATTTTACTTGTTTAGGTAAGAAAATTTGTTCCTCTTGCTCTAGATTTGTGAGTAACTCTTTTGGTTCTTCCTCTTTTTCAGCAAAAAGATGTTCAAGATAAGGTAATTCACCACTTTTTTTCCTAATAAGATTCTTTTCTTTTTGTTCCTCTTCCTCTTCTTCTTTTTCTTCTTCCTTTTCTTCTTCAGAATTGAGAATTTGTGATTTGGCTATTTTTTCTTTATTCAGAATTATTAATTGTGGTTGTAATAACTTCCTTGGTTCCTCAACTTCTTCCTCTAAGAGTTTTTTTAGCCGTGGTAGTTCCTCTTCAAATGCATGAAGAGGAACTAATAAAAAATTATCTTCATTCTTTTGAGATTGAGAAGGAAAACTTGTTCGAAGTTGTATTTCTTCTAATTTATTTTCAGTTAATGATGATTCCTTTACGGTGCAGACATTCACCTCAGAAGGTTTACTACCCTTTTCAACGTTATAATTCATAGGTAAAAGTTGTTGTTGTGATGGTGTCTTTTGCTTCACTTTCGACTCCGTTAGAAATCTGTAAGTTAGCCGACACACTGTTCTTGCCTTTTGTGATGCTTGAATTAGTGCGAACACCGCCTCCTCACTCTCTAGTGCGTGTATTTCCTCTAAAGTATTACCAACGGCATAAAGTTGCATCGGGACGGAGGATGGGGGCGGCTGTGGGACGGCGTCTCTTACGGCAACTGCCAGGGCCTCCCGCAGCCCTCGTCGCGGTGGTATAAATCTCTTCTCCGTCACTGCAGTATCATTAATACTCTTAGCAATATTATTATTATTATTATTATTATTATTAGTCTCAGAGAACTGCTGCTGCTGGTGATAGATACGAAGGTGGACGAGGTCATCGTCGGCTAACATCGCACTCGCCAGCCGCCCTCCAGTTGTTGGTGTTAACGCCACAACAAAAGTTAAACCCTCCAGGGATGGGGAGGCGAAGAGTTCCACCACGTCGTGATCACTGAGGAGTGGGTGTGGTGCCTCTTCTTTATTTTCATAATTTTCTTTATTATTTCTATTGCCATTACTGCGGCCCACGCGGAGGTCGAAGGTGCCACCCTGCAGCCGCAAGTCTTGTGTTTGTAAGAGCGCCACCACCTCCTCTAGGGTGCGGGGGCGGGCCTCAAGACTAAACGTGCGCCGTGTCCTATCACCTGCCCCGCTATGAACTTCTAACGTACACAACAGCGTCTCACTTCCCATCACACACCAGCAAAAAAAAAAAAAAAAAGGTGAATACAAAAAGTATCTATAAATTACAAAGAAAGTAAGAAAAAAATAATAAAAATATTATTATTAATATTATTATTTACTATACTATTTTCTTTTTATCTTTTTCTTTCCCTTTACCTATATGTGTATTAAAGAATTTAATAGAATCAAATAGAATATGGGGCTATAGAAACAAAAAAAAAAAATTATAATAATAATAATACGCAGAGGAAAAAAAAAAAAAGAATAATAATAACATGAATATAACAAGAACAACAACAACAAAAAAAAAAAATCATATATGTATGCATATATATATTTATATATATATATTCTTCCACTATGTATTTATTTGCTGGCAAAATCAAGAAATAGGAGGAAAGGGCAAACTATGGAAAAAAAAAAATAATAATAATAATAATAGTTTTGGATTTTCAAAATAAACAAAGTCTCATTGATTGAAGGCCCCCCTCCCCCTTTTTTTTTCTACTACCTTCAATTTTTCTTCTTCTTCTTCTTCTTCTTCTTCTTCTTCTTTCCCCTCATCCCCTCACTTTAACACAAAAATTTCTTAATGAAATCTAAGAGAGATTTAAAACACCTAATAATTCAGGGGTACACTTTAAAAGAGTTTTAAGTTCATCCTCTCCATTTGATTTCAAGCGTAGTCCAGTCAAACTATCTACAATATGTTCTAGTAGTGATGCACGCTTCCGATGAAAAAAACTCCTTGCATGTGATATACTATCACTTTCATAAGAAATAAGTTTACCTGAATCACTATTTAAAAGTGAAGCTAAATAACAATATTGTCGAACAGCAGCAGTTGCTGCTGCATGACGCACAACTTGAGCTACTTCATTATTACCTGATACAACAGGAAGTAGACGATTCATCATAACTTCATATATCATTGCAGAAATAGAATTAAAATGTGAAGGTCGATGATAATATAATTTAATATCTGAAATAGGTACTTTATCCCATTCATCATAACAATACATAAGAGCGTTATCGATAAATGAAGCTGCTTCCACTATAAGATCATTAAATAAATTTTTATTCATTTTTGAAGTTGTAAAACATTCACCTATTGATTTTGCATAAAAATAAAGAGTATCACAAAAAGTTCCAGATGTACCCCATTGAACACGATCTGTAAACCAATAAAGACCTGATATATTCCACAATTCTAATGATTTTTTTAAATCTTTTGAAGCCTTACATGTGTCTTTTTCAACTCCAAGTAATACAAGACCAGCAAGACGATATTGTGTTGCTTTTTCTTCTGGTGTAGAAACTATATTAGCATTATCTTCAAATTCTTCCCATTTAGTCATATTTGGATACACTTTTTGAAGAATAGTACTATAAACTTCATAGCAATGTTTCATTGTATATGGTGAACCAATATATTCACGTAATAAAGAAAGTGCTTTATGCGGATTATTTTCTTCATTATATGCATAAACTGCAAGCAAATAAAGAGGTTCTTTAAATTGATTATCTAATGCATACGCCTTTTTAAGTAATGATACCGTTTCATTTGAAAATGTTTTTGATTCCTTTTCAATAATAGCAATAGCCAAATTATAATGTGACTTTCCACTATCTGGACAAACTTTTATAGCACTACGAAATAGTGACTCATCATCATACCAATCATTAATTCGATTACTTGTTGTGTAGCCCCAAATAATAGCAAGAATTAAAAGAATAGAAAATCCTAATATTCTCTCTGATTTTGCTCGCCACATTTTTCGTTCTTGTGAATTTTCTTCTTCTTCTTCTTCTTCGTATTTATTTTCTTTTCTATTATGATTTTTTGACTGAAATTCTCTATCCCATGTAAATGAATATACTATAATTAATACCGCTCCGATAGAAGGAACATATAAACAACGTTCTGCAATAAATGTTCCAAAACGAACAAACAAATGACTTACAGGTGCATAAGGAATAGCAATCCATAAAAAAGATACTATCCATGATAATGAAAAAGTATCAATTTTATAAAATAAACCCCATAAATTTTTTAAAATAAGTGTTAAAATCAAAATTGTGATTGCACACATGAATGGTATTCTTGAATCATTCATAGAATTAATTATTGGTATACAATTATAACTATATTCACAACATAATTGTGTAGGGAAAAAAAGAAGTTCAAGATTTTTAATCTGAATTATCCACCTAACCATTAACCAATTAAAAATTCCAGGTGGTACAAAATATTGAGGATTTTCTGTACGTCTTAATAATCTACTAGATGCTAAATATACTGCACCAATATGTTGACTTCGTAAAGCTAAATAACTAAAAACTAATAATGGAGAAAAAATACATATTATAATTACTTTACGTTTTGAAGTCCATCCACGCCTGTATAATATAACTGCATGAACAATAAATAAAGCAGCAAAAGTTATTCCACTTTCTTTTGATAAAACACTAAGTAACATAAAAAATGGTACAGGTAGCATCCAAAATAGTTCTAAAATTGTATAATATCTTTTTTTAACTTGTTTTTTATTTCCATCGGTATATTTCTCTTGTAGTATTAAAAATTGATGTAAACAAAATAGTGAGCAAAAACCAAAGAAACAATATAGTAATTCTGCTCTACCTACTATTGAAACAACAGATTCAATATGTACAGGATGAAGCATAAAGAGTAGCATCGCAAGTGTAGGAGTTATACGATGAAGCCAATTAGAACTATTAAAATTTGGAAAATATACACGAGCTAATATATGTACCCAAATACCATTTAAAATAGATATAAAAATATTAACTGCTCTTAAAGCGAAAGCAGAATGAGTAAATCCACTTAACCAATGTTGAAAACGAAATGTAAGAACAGTTAATGGACGAAATGAACCGATTGATGTTATCATTCTGAGTGAATTTCCCCAGTAGTCATGTTGAAGAATATCCCATAATTTAATATTAGAATCCGCGTGAGAATCTGCATTCATTGTTAATGCTAAATGATCATCATACGTAAATTTACCACGAAGACTATTTGCGAATAATACAACAACAAGAAATACAACAGCAGCTACTTGAAATATTTCTTTTTCTTGAAGCTTAAACTGGCATTGTGATGATAATGTCAATATTGTTCCTCCTGAGTTTGTTGGTAAAGAGCGATTAGAAGAAGAAGTATTAGTAGTAGGTGTAGGAGTATTTGTGATATTTTTTTGCTTTGTAGAAACCCTGGTCTTTTTTTCTGACATTATTTTATCTTAATAATTCAAATTAGCTTTATATTAATGACTTTGTAATATTACTTGAGAAGAATTTCATATATATAAATAATATAATAATAAGTTAAAATAAATAAAAAAAGGGGGAGAAAAGAAAATATATTAAAAGGAAAAATTGAAAACTCAGCAAAAAGAAAGGTGGAAAAGAACAGATAAAAAAAAATAATAATGTAGAACTAAATGCGTAAAGATTTTTTTTTTTTTTTTTTCTACTTTGCAAACGAAAAAAAACAATAATAAGTAATGTATAGATTTTTTTTTCTTTTTAATGTAATAATTTGAGTCTCATTTTAAATGATATTGTTTGCTACTCTTCCCCTCCATTGTACTGTTGTGAGTAACCAAGTTTGAGATTCGTGTGAAATTTTCTCTGTTCTTCCACACGGGTACAAAGCCATTCATAGAGATTCATTACACTAATGTATGATATTGTATCATTATTAACAATATCATCTACAGACTGAAGCATATCATCTAATTTTTCAAGTAAGCCAGTTTGTGTTTCAATAAAACTAATAAATGCTTGTTTAGCTAATTGTTCTTTTGTTTCAAAACGGGATATTTGTTTAAGGAGAGATTTATTTTCTTCCATTAATTGAGATGATTCTTGTCTTTCCCGCATAAGATTCTCTATATTTTCATGTAATGTTTTCACTGTATAATGTGCTTCATGTAAGTTTGCTTCCATTTCACTTAAACGTGTTGCCTCAGTTGAAGTTACTGCAGCAGCCTTTTTGGCAGTTTTAAGTAATCGCTCTAATGATATATTGCGATTTTCATATTCATCTTGAAGTCGAAGAGATTGTGTAAGTTGCCTTTGTAACTCTCTTTTTTCATCTTCTATTTCCGTTAGTTGTACTTCCATATGTTGTCGTCGTCGTCGCTCTTCTATTAACTCTGCTTCAAGTTGTTGTAATTGATTATCTTTTACTACTGCAGGAGGTGAGACTGCAGTTGTAATACCATCTGATGATCTAATTACAGAAGTTATAAAACCATTTTGATTTTGATTACACGGAGATGGGATAGAAGATAATGTAGGAGTTTTATACCGTTGTAATAAATTTCGAACTGCACCTGGAATATCTTCTAGTCCTTCACAAAGTGATTCAAATGGTAATTCTTCACGAATTTCCATAAGACAACGACGAACTTGTACCTGAAGCTCTCGATATCGGCGTCTTTCTTGTAGTAGAATTTGTATATATTCAAGAAAACCTATTGAGTTAGGAACCTCATCAATAAGAGCCCTCTCAATCATTTTCTGCCCACTCACAAGTGAAGCCACCGCTAATGGAATTGATCTCACTACTGGTTGTTCCTCTTCTAACTGCTGTAGAGCTATTTCTACATGTGGTGGCAGTTGCTGTATTTGTATTATATCACTTTTTCTTTTTTTTATAATCTCTTCCATTCCTTCTAGTTCTAGTACTTCCTCTTCTTCTACTACTTCTTCTTCTTCCTGATCCTCCCCATCCTCATTATGATCATGATATTGCTCTTCCCTTGCTGTATCATCTTGTAGCAACGAACAGAGATGTGAAACGAGGGCCTCTAAAATGTGAAGACGTTCCGCTTCATTTTTCTTCATAACACACTCATCCCGCTCTAACAATTGTAATTGTCCCATGACTTCATCTCCTCCTCTGCTCTCCTCACTCCCTATTGTTGTGGCACCTCTCGTGCCTATCATCATTGCCTCCTTCACACTAAACCACGCCGCCGCGCCACTCCCCTCACTCACGCCCCACATCGTTGTGTGCAGGCAGCGGGGGCCGGCGCGGAGGAGGGCGGCGGGGAACTCAAAAGAGCCGCAGAGCTGCAGCGAGGCCGCGTCCCACACGAGGGCGTGCCTGTCCCCGGCGCAGCTCCACACCTGCCGGCCCAGCGCCATCGGGAGGAGTCGACGCACCGGCCGCCCCCCCGCGTGGGCCTCCCACAAACGCCGGGGAGTGGCCGCCTCACTTTTAACTTCAGAGCAGTGGCGCAAGACAAACACAACGAGGACCCCTGTCGCGGTGCCAATCCACAATTGTGAGTTGAGAGAAATAAAAAGAGCGGCGGTGGGGGCGCCGTGCAACTCCGCGTGATATGAAGGCATCCCAAACGAGAGCGTCTCATCTGCACCACGCCGCCAATTCCACACATCCACATCCCCCCGCTCTGCTACTGTCACAATACGCTCCTGTGATTCATCGAGTAATAATGAGTGAAGGCGACCACGAATACGAAAGAGGCCTGTCGCCTGCACCTCCCGCCCTGCTGGATACTCATCTTGCTGCTCCCACTGCACAAACAACACCTCTGTAAACACACCATCAAAGGATGAAACTAACACGCCAGGAGCGGTAGCATCTGAAGTAGCAGTTGACTTTGATTCAGAATAGCGTAAAGGTAGTGAAACGGCAGCCGCCGCTGTGAGTTGTACACCAAGATCACACTGAGAGAGTAAAGCTGTGGGTGTATCTGCATCTCCAAGAGCGAGACAACCATCAGATGTAACAATACATCCAAATACACATTTTCCATCGCATACTGTTGGAAAAACAATAGATAATATGCGATCTGCTCCATCACAGTCAAAAATAGTTTCTGGTAAAATTAAAGTTTCTGCTGCTGATGATGATGATGATGGTGCAGCTACTGATGAAGAATAAAGTGATGAGGGGGATGACATTAATTCTGTTAAAGTAGACGCAGAAAAGTAAAATACACGAGTACAAGTTGAATCAACTGCCCAAAATGCACCATGTGGGTCTGAATAAACTTCTGAAAAAGAAACACGACCACCCAAAGGGAGTTCACCTCCCATTGTGCACTGTGGTGGAGCAAGCATATATGTTTCTATTTTTGTGTATTTGAGCAACTCAATCCTTTCTTCTTATTTATTATCTATTTTCACACTCACACCCTCAACAAACAAGAAAATAAATAAATTAAATAACTATCTATTTTTTTTTCTGTCTAATCTACAAATGCTGCCGTTAATGTCTCTGCTTCAAAAAAAAAAAAATAAAGCTAGAAATTGTTGCAAGAAGCAAAAGTATTTTATTTACATAAAATGTAAATAAAAAGTTAAAATATTATATTTCCTCAAATTATTAACGTCGAAAATAGTAAAAAAACATCAAATGCAATGAGAAAGCAAAAAAAAAAAAATTCTTCGATTCCAAATTTCAAGGATCAGTTGTAGCACGAGAAAAAAAAAAAAAAAAAAAAAAATGAGCAAAAAAGATGAGAAAGAAATTCTTTTTTTTGTTTTGTTTCGTTTTTTAATTTTGAAAAGTTTCATGCATCAAAAGTGAAGTAATGTTGTAGGTTGATCAAGTGGAGTTTTTACCCAACCTACGGCGTATTTATTGTCCTTTGGACCACGATTATACATTAAGAATAAAAAATCATCCCAGTGGAGTGTCATAGTTTCGTCAAGACTCCACCCGCTAGACAAGGAAGCAATTTCCTCCTGTGATGGAGGTTCACCATAAAGGCGTGTATAAATTGCCGCCAGATCTCTTGCTTCTACAAATCCTTCTATTCCTGCAGAAGGTTCTACATTAAACTCAAGAAAAACACGTTGTAACTTGTTTACAAGTTCTATATCATATACACAACCATCTAATCTTAAAATAAGAATAAAAGCTTCCCATGGAATACGTTCATCTGGTGCTCTTTTACATAAATTTTCAAAAAAAGCTTCAGTATATGTACTAATATCTCGTTCTCGACCCAAAATACGAAGTTGTTCTCGAAATCCTTCTGCAAGAGCAGATGCAGGTACAGTACCATTTTCTTGTAAATCAAGAAAGAAACGTTTCATAGCACGAAGATGAATAGCAGAAGGATGATTACTGGATTTCGGCATACGACCAATTGCTTGACATGCAAGAACACAATTTCGTCGAGTTAGCTCAAATATTGCTTCTGCAACACGTATAGGAATTACAGTATGACGGATACCAATCTCTTTTATTCTATTATTTTTTGTTACTAATTCTGCTAAATATGCACCTCCTGTCCAAGAAATAAATTCATTACCACTAAGTTCAATACGCTCTAATGAAGGGTGATGTATTGCCATACGTGTAAGAAAAAATATAGCATCATTTGTTAAGTAATTATTTTCACAGTTTAAAGACTTTAGAGCTGGTAATCGTTTACATAATTCTATTACAGGTCGAATTCCTTTAGGACCAACATAAGATTTTGAAAAACATAACTCTGTTGTTTCATTCCATTGCCCAACACGATTTGAAAACATTGCGGCAACAGCAGAAATAGGGTGACACTGAAATCTCTGACAAAGTTCACAATAAGCTTCACGTGGAGATATTGCGTGAAATTCTGCTTGTAATTGTTGAACATTATATGGTAACGCAGCTTTAGTATAAATATCCGTCTCTATTCCATTTTCACCTGCCGGGGATGTAAGCATTGTCATTTATATTTATTTTTAAATAAAATATATTTATATACAAGAAAGAAAATAGATGATGTAACACTAGAAATACTAGTAATAGGAAGCTAAAGATAGGGTTGGAAAAATTAGAAAAAAAAAATATATATATATAGAAAAAGTAAAGGAAAGAACACAACATATAAATATATCAAAACTCAGTGAGTGTATATGTGTGTGTGAGGGAGAGGAAGAGAAAAAAAATAATAATAATAAATAAAAAAATAACAAAAATAGAAGTAATTGTTATTATTTATTATTGTTCTTTCAAAAAATATATATAAATATATAAATATATCTTCTTTACAACGAACGGTACAGTATTGATAACAAAGAAGAAAATATACTTGGACATATACAGTAGGAGAGGAAAAAAAAATAAAGAGATCAAGAAAATAATATTAAACAAGAAAAAGGAGGAGAAAGGGATAGATTGACTGCGATAGACCGATCAAAAAAAAAAAAAAAAGTAGTAAAAAGGTAAATAAAAGTAGATGCAAAAAAAATACAAATTTAATAATAAGAAAAAGAAAAAGAAGAAGAAGAAGAAGAAGAAAAAAGTAAAATTTTACTGCGATATTGATGAAGCAAGACCAGGTATTCTCTGGGTTGATGCAGCTTTTGGTATACCAGTTTTATACTCTTCAACTACTAAAGAATTAGTTGATATAGAGGGAACTTTATTTAAAAGTAGAAATTGTTTAAATAATATACGTTTCATATCTGCAACAAGTGTATCACGTACTTGAAGAGATTCAGTACAACATAATATTGAACCTTTTTCGTGAGTAATCACAAATGCAAATTTAGAAAAACATGATGGTGCTTTAACAGCGAGTTCACTAGTAATGTAAATATCCTTTATTGTCTTCATATTCCAAGAATAACTCTTTTGTTCACCCTCTGTTTGGTGAATAATATAATCTCCAGCTAATGACCAAAAAGAGCGAATAAATGTACTACATCCACTACGACAACACCAAACAGGTATTGAAGATAATGATTTTCCTATTTGATGAGTTTTATTTATATATTCATTCTTATTATTAAGAATATTATTTTCTTCATTTCTTCCCTTTTTAGAATTAGTAGAAATATTTAAATTCTCATTTTTAAAATTTTGACGAAACAATTGAACAAGTGCATGAGCATGTTTAACATATTGTGGACATAATAATAATAATATAGGATTTGGATGAACAGAAAATTGTAAATAAAGTCCATTCTTAGCATAAGCACGTGGTGCCTGTGTATTAAGCATAGATGATAATTGACATTTAATAACACGATTAATAGGTACACTTAGTTCTGGTTTTATTATATTTGGTAGACGAAGTACTAATCGTATTCCTTCCTCTACCGTCACCCATACACGTTCCCATTTTTCAACTACACAAGGTTTTAAACATTTGTGTGCCCAGAAACCAACCTGTAATAATTTTGAAGAAGTAAGCCGTAAAGGACGCGATTTTTCTTTTGCTTCAGAAAAAAACTCTTGCATCCTTCTCATAACATCTGTCTCAGAATAACAACCTCGTGTTAATAACTGATGGAATTCATCGAAAGAGAAAAGTTGCCCTTGTAAGTCCATAACCCCTATCTCATCACCGAAAGCACATGACAACAACAAACGACAGGCTTCAGCGTCAATAAAAGTTTTATCTTGTACAACTGTTGTACCTAAAGTTTTGAAAAAAATTGCCGCCACATCTCTATTCTCATCCATAAATGGAAATGGAGGATGCACAAGAACAGGACGAGTTGATGACTCATCAAAATCAATATACAGACGATAAGAGAACTCACTAAAAATAATAAATTCCATAGATTGCATAAATCTAATTTCATTTCTATATAAAGATTCAATACAAGAAAATACAAAATTAATTTCACTTATCCAGTCACTTTGAATATCCTCTCTAAGAGCATCTTCTTCTTCTTCAACATCATGCACTGCCTCCCTTAAAGCACGTTCATATGAATTTTCACTAACTGAAAAACACGTACTCGGTGAAACACGTCCACTTGTAACTGTAGAAGAAGCATGAGAACCATCTCCATTCACATACTTTCGCTCCAAGGCTTCAATAAGTGCCTCTTCTTGGCCATGATATTTTTCTAACTGTGCATCTANGCAATAAGTCTTGAACGATAGTCTGGGCCAATATTACCAGTACTCGGTGAAACACGTCCACTTGTAACTGTAGAAGAAGCATGAGAACCATCTCCATTCACATACTTTCGCTCCAAGGCTTCAATAAGTGCCTCTTCTTGGCCATGATATTTTTCTAACTGTGCATCTACATTGTTTAACTTATTAGGTGCATAACGTTCATAAATAGATAAAACTCGACTTCGATAATTCTGTGGGGTTCCACCACCAACAGAGGGTTCAGGACCGTACTTGTTTACAAGAGCAGTGATAAGTGCCTCTTCCTGACCCTGATATTTTTCTAACTGTGTATCCACAGCATTAACTTTAGCTGGAGCATAAGTTTCATATAATGCAATAAGTCTTGAACGATAGTCTGAGCCAGTAATATCATTTCCTATCTCTTCCTCATTCCCAGCATCTTCATTTTCTTCTTTATTGATATTTTCTTCTTTTGGTTCGGGACCATATTTTTGGACGAGTGCGTTGAAAAGTGCCTCTTCGCGTCCGGCGTACTTTGTTAGTTGAGCATCTACAGAGTTTATCTTTGCTGGAGCGTGGGTGGAGTAAAAGTTAATAAGTCGTTGACGAAAATAAGAATAGGAATCTTCCTGCTCTTCTCCATTATTTTCAGTGTTATTATTATCATTACTCTCCTCTGTTGTAGTATTTTCAGGTTCAGGACCGTATTTGTTAATGAGTGCTTGCATAAACGCCTCTTCACGACCTTTATACTTTTCTAGCTGCGCATCAACGACTCCTACTTTTTCAGGTGCGTAATATGTATAAAAGTTAATGAGGCGAGTTTTATTTTCTTGAGACATTTGTCGTTGCTTTTTTTTTTTTTCTTTTTCTTGTTTATCTGACTTCAAGTTCTAGAAAATAGATAATAATTAATTAATAAATAAATAACAAAATTAAAATGAAATTAAAAAAAAAAAAAAAAAAAACTTAATATAAAAAGAATTTAAAAAGACATAAAATAACAATATGCAATACTAGGCATTTTTTTAAAAGAAGTTTTAAAAATAATTAAAAAAAAAAAAAAAAATGAATTTATATGTATATGTGTATGTGTGTGGAAATAAATACAGAAATCAAAAAAAAAAAAAAGCAGAAATTTTTTTTTTTTTTTGTTGTTGTTATTGTTGTTGTTTTATGCCAAAGAAACTTGATATAAACCCTTTGCTCGAACACTCTCAAGAAGAATATCAACCGATGCCTTTTTTTTAACCTCCTCAGGAAACAAACGCCACTCCTTCGCTGCGTCTGCAAAGGAGACATTTAAGAAACTTTTCATAAAACTCTGAACAAAGAGTACATAATTACCTTTGCGTCGAGGAATTCTATTAGCTCTATTACTTCTACTTCGACCCCGCTTGCGTGCTTGCGGCTCCTGTGAAAGTGAAGGTGCGTGTTGAGAAGATAATAAAGATATATTTGTGCTACGCTGAGAGAGTTTTACATCTCGCTGTGAGGCCAGTGCCGCCATCACACGCGGCGTTCCTGTTTGTAACGTATACACTTCATATGTATGTCCATCATGTACTAGAAAACGCCCCATAGCATCTACAGCTGAAATAAAAGGTTTTTCCTCCTCAGAGTTTACAAGAACAGCAGCTACACCAAAACGTCTTTTTACTTCTAAAGTTCCTGTATTGGTGCGATAAAGCACACCATTGACACGTACATTCATTCCCTTTTATTTATTTTTTATTTTTTGTTGTTATTTATTTATTTATTATAGAACTTTAAGTATAAAGGTTTCGTAAAATTTAAATATAAAAATAATATATATATATATATATTATTTTACACGGAGGGTAGGTGGGGTCCTATTGAGAACCAGGGCAAGAATATATATATATATTTTTCGAAAAAAAAAAAAAAGAATAGAGAGAATAATTATTTATATTTATGTAAAAATAAAATTAATACCAATGATAGAATTTCCAAGTCATCAAATAATTCTTTTTTTTTTTTTTTTCCAAAGAATAATTTAATTGTATTAACTTTATAAAAGCTATCGTTATCAAAATTTATATGTATAGATATCTGTGAAAATGTAAATTTTATCTCTTATCGTTTTTTATATTTTTACTTTCTTTTTACTTTCGTCTCCTTAGTGCTGTTAATAAACTTTCCTCCACTACAATTCCAGCTTTATGCAGATATACAACTAATAATGCTTTTTGTACATCTGGTGTTTTCTCAGGTGTAATTATTTTAGCTTTTGCAACAATTGCCCACACAAGTGCATCTTTTAAATCCCCAAATTTTAATTCTAATAAAAGAGAAGCCGCCGTATTTAATTCTATCATATTTGTACATTGTGGACATGCATTTATAATTAATTCTAATAATGTTGCCTGCATAGATGCTGTTACATCACTGTCTATATTACAACAATGATATAAACGAACTAAATGTGAAATTGAAAATTTTATAGTTTGTATTAAACCCTTTTCATACCCTAATGGTCGAAGAAATAATAAAAGTTGTAATCGTTCTAAAAGTAATTTATCTCCTCTTGCTGCAACAGTTTCTAGTGAGGTAACTAATATCTCAAAATGAAACGGCATGATATTTTTATTACCTTCATTTCTAAGACATTGAATAAATAATTCAAAAGCCTCTGCAGGAAAATCTGATTTTTCAGTTGCTAAAAATTTTGTAACTTCTTTTAGTGAAAATTCCCTTGGGTGTTGCTCTGCATAGTTTAATAATAATTTCATCAGTGGTTGTAGTGCTTGTGGGCGAGTCTCTACAACTCTAGCAGCTTTTCTCCAAATATCAAATATAAATGATGAAGGAATAAAATTTGAAAATCGTTCAAGTGTTTCAGTACATCGTTGAAGTAACACATCTGTAAACCCACAATTATTATTACTATTATTATTATTATTATTATTATTATTATTAGTTATATTTAAATAATGAAGTAATGGAGGTATTTGAAGTAATTCACAGGTGCTAGTGACACATAAAGCACACTCTGTAACTACAGACACCGCAACTCCACTTTGTTCCCAAGAAGAAGGAAATTTTTCTAATATTTTCATTACTCCTGTCATTACTGTTACTTTTGTAGAATTTTCTTTTTTATAATTGCACGAATTTAAGAGATCAAGTGCTATACTTATTGTTCCAGCAATTTTACCACTATAACGCCTCCAAACATTATCACGTAAATCATGACATTTTATTATAAATTCTTCTAAAAATGATTGTATTTCTAAACTTATACCGTGGGGTTGAAATTTTCTTTCAATAGCAGCAGCAATAGAAATTGTACCAAGAATATATATAGGATCTATTTCTCCTTTTACACATGATGTACGAGCCTCATTACGAATACATTCAATTACACGATTTCGTAAAGTTTCTGTAATATCTGTACATTCCATAATAGATATAATTTCTAATAATGGACGGCAAATTTCTAATTTAATAGGTCGATAAAGAAGATATTGTAACATATAATGAACTTCTTCAGAATTTGTAGATGATCCAGTGGTATGAGCCCTTAAAAGCATTCTAATAATAGATTCTATAGGTAATAAATGTATATCTGAAAATAAACGAAGTTTAAGTCCTTCATAATCATTTCCCATTATTATATTTCCTTCTTCATTATCAAATATTTCACCACTTTCCTTATTTGCAAGACGATTTTCTTGTAAAATACAAAGTAATTCTTGCTGTGCTTCACATATACATTCTGGAACAAGCATAAGTGTTTCTATAAGTAAAGTTTTATTATGATAATTTAATAATTTTGCAAAACGAATAAGACGTCGACATGTTACACTCCATAAAGAAGCATGATGTATTTCTTGTTTCATTGTTGCAATACACCAAAGTAATCGAACAGTCCTCCGCTCATCCATTTGATTTAAATTTTCTTTTGCACAAAATAAAAGAATATCAATTAAATTTAATTGTGCTGTAGGAAATGACTTAGCAAGTGCATGAAGTGAAGCTATAATCATTGAAGGTTTCCATAATGCAATTTGTGCCCCAGTAAGTCGCTCATCTAATTCAATTAATATTTTTATAATAGAACTTTGAGAAATATGATGATTACTACTACTAGAATTATAACTATTTTTAGAAATTCGAAAAATATTTACCACTACATCATCTGATATAAAGTCTCCTGTAGGAAGTTGAGGAAGAAGTAATGATAATCGTTCAATACATTCATTTGAACATTGTAGTAAATGTTTATCAGATAAATTTTGACACAAAGATGTAAATGATGCACTAATAGAAGTTAAATATTGAATTGTAGAAATATGAGGTTTTGCATCAATAAGTGAAACTGCTTTTGAAGAAAGCAAAGTAAAAACTGTACGAGTTGTAGATCTCATATATATATTTATTTATTTATTTTGAGGGGAAGGGGTAATAATTAAAATTCCGTCCTAAACCCCCTTTTATTATTATTATTATTAAATATAAGAATAAAGAATATAAGTAGTAGAAGTAAAAAAAAAAAAAACGATATGATTTTAATCACAAATAAAGTTATCTATAGAATAAATGAAGCATAACAAGAGCAAAACAAAAGACAAAGAAAACCAAAAAAATAAATAAATAAATAAATAAGCAAAACAAATAAAATGCAAAACAACAGCAACAAATAAATATATATATATATTATTTTATTTTTTATTATTCTTGTTCTTTGCTTTTGTTATCGTAATTTCATAAAGCAGAATAATGACAACAAAAAAAAGATTTATAATTGAGAAAAACAAAAATAAAAATTCATAATAATAATAATAATAATAAAATCAAGAAAGACAAACACAAAAATACAGGCATCATTCATTTTAATTTATCTATTTCATAATAATAATAATAATTATTATTATTATTATATCTTTGCTTATTAATGCAACTTCATACACGGCACAAGTGAGTCCACATCCTCCACTTCTTCAATTGGTAAATATCGTAATATATTCTCCCGCGCCACTAATGAAATACGCTCCTGTAATAAATGTAAATTAATATAATTTGACTTTACCAGCCAGCGAGCAGCTAACTCCTGAAGTGGGAGTTGTGTAAATAGGCCTAGTGGGTATTGATATAAATGATTAGAGTAATATACAGTATGAGTGTCTCCAGGTAACTCCCCACCGTAAATATAAAAAGTTCCTTTTGAAATTGCGGCGACGTGACCACTGCGAGCACTCGGGCGTGCTTTACCACACTTTAAAGTAATATCCACCCAATGTGGACCTGTAATAATATTATTATTACTATTAATACTATTATTATTACTATTAATATTTGTATCAATCGTCCAGAAATCATCAAAGTACACCTCCCCATCTGTATCTCCACCATGAATATACACACGACCAGATAATACAATCATAGCTGCGGAATATCGTGGCCCAGGTGTAGGCCCACATCTAGGTATAATTTCACTCCAACTATTATTTATAAAATGATAACAAAATATTGAATTACTATACACAAAACTCCCTGTGCGTGATACCGCATTCACGCGATATCCACCAAATACAAATAATCGATCACCCTCAACTTGAGCACTGTGTCCGCATAATGGAAGAATTGGTTTCCCAAAATTTCCAATAGATTGTACTTGATGCCATGTATTATGAATTAAATTCATATACCAAAAGTTAATCGATGTATGACAAGGCTCACCCATTAATACATACATATTATCTTTATATATATGTGCGGTGTGTAGTCTTCTATCACCGGGCCCCTCAGGCTCTGCTGGGGCCTCATGTAATTTACTCCACGTGAAGTTTATTAAATCTAACACGAGAACATCTGATAAAAGTGTTGGGACGTGTAAGTCCTGCCCACCATACACATACATTTTATCATTAAATATCACCGCGGAGTGACTCACACGTGGGGCAACAATTTCACTATTTATAGTTTCTATATATTTCCACTTTCGTGTTTTTAAATTAAAGAAATGAACTTCATTATAGACAAAGTGAAGGGCACCACCACCAAATAAAATAAGAAATTCATCCTTGTAATTTATTAAGGAATGACAGCAGCCATGTGGGGGCATATCTCCTTTAGGACGCAAACAACTCCACATATATGTAATTGGTTCCCTTACAGAAGCATGAAGAGGCATTTTATATATATAAATATATAAATATATTATTATTATTCTGTTTATTTATTTATTTATAAATTTGGTGTTTATAAGTATACGAAGCGTGATAGGGTAATTAAAATAAAAATAAAAAAAAAAAAGAAAACAAACAACTCGTTTATAGGCTTTATTAACCCCACTCCCCACCGAAGCGGGTTTCTCTTTCTTTTTTATTTATTTATTTATATATATATTATATTATATATATAATTTTCTAAGCTTCTTTGTAAATGATATATTTTTTTGTTAAAATCAAGAAAAAGAAAAAAGGAAGAAAAAGTTAATAATACTGTGATTAGATTTTTAAATAGGCGAATAAATAAATAAAATCATACAAGCATACGAAAAAAATACATATTGAAATCGAGAAAGAAAAGAAAAGAAAAAAGAAAACATCCCTAAAAATAGATAATATTTATTATTATCGATATTAAAAAAATATTTTAAAAATAAAAGGAAATAAATACTTGATAATATAAAAAATATAATTAGAGAGGAATATGATTTTTTTATTTTTTTTTATTTTTAAATATATATTATATAATATATAATATTATTCTATTCTTGGAGAAATTCTATGTACACCCCTTCCCTACTCCTCTTTATTTATTTTATTTTTTTTTTTAAATATTGGACAATTGTACCAAAAAGTCAATTACCGTGAGAAAACCCACTATAATCAAGCATAAATAAATATGTATATAATAATATAATGCTGAAACAAAACAAAAAAAAAAAAAAACAGATAAAAAAAAAAATGATAATGATAAAAAATAAAAAAAAAAACATATATGACGATAACGTTAAATTGAAGGTAACTAAAAAAAACAAGAAAAAATAATTTAAAATATAACCTAAGAAAAAAAATATATATATATATATAAATATTAAATTAATGTTAATAATAATAATAATAATTCATTTAATTACCATTTATTATAAGCTGAATATCAAATTCTTTTTTACTTTCCCAAATTTTTTTCATCCATGACGGTGTATCTGCAGGAATTTCTCTTAAAAGTCACAAAACTCGCCCTAATTTTGAAACTTCATTTAATATATATATATATATATATATATATATTTATTTATTTTATTTTTTTCTTTTCCTTTTGTACTCATTCCCATATCAAGTCCACACCATCGTTTAGCATAACTCTCCATAATTGTACAAAATAATTTAAAAATAAGTAAAGGATTACAACAGTGCCCATCAATTCATGCATTTCCCCCTTGTACTACAATATGAATAAGTGGAGTTGGTATATTATTATTATTATTATTATTATTTATATTACAATGTTGTGTGAAAAGTAAAAGTATTTGTTGTAATCTTGTTGCGTGTGGGCTACGTGAAAGTGTATCTTTA
Source organism: Trypanosoma avium (assembly GCA_030849755.1). Lineage (NCBI taxonomy): Eukaryota > Euglenozoa > Kinetoplastea > Trypanosomatida > Trypanosomatidae > Trypanosoma > Trypanosoma avium. The sequence continues at coordinate 42,627 of JASANY010000867.1, forward strand.
GATATACGGTGAAATTGCATCTATTACTCGCTCCCAATGTTATTTCTTTTGATATTTCTTTTGTTATTCCTTTTGTTATTTCCGCTTGAACAAATAACTCTAAAAATTCCATAAATTTTTATAACGATATGTAATAACTGAAGAGAATGCAGCATATTGATCTGGTATTAAACTTTTACTTTTGTCAATTAATATTTCATTATGAAAGATCAGCATCCCAGGCACATAAAACTAAATAACTTTTTTCTATTAAATTCATTATATTTTTATTTAGTTCTGGAAGAAGTTCCTTTGTTAATTCTTCATATATTGAAAACAATATAATTTCAATATCGGAATAATTTGTAGAAATTTCTTTATTATATTTACCTTCTTCTTACCCATTCAGAAATCTTACTTAAATCAACTCCTTCAACTTGTCTTAAACAAGAAGCTAGAGAAACCAAAAGTTTATTTAATATATATATATATATATTTTTTTTTTTTATTTTTTTTATAGAAGCATATTTTTTATGTTTATTATTTTTTTTTCAATTCCTTCAATACATTTTTGATAGTCTTCAAGTTTTTTTTTTTTTTTTTTTTACTTTCATCTTTATTAGGAATAGGAATTTGTTTTAAAGCTTTTAATAATGATGAAATAATTTCACAAGAATATATACCAAACTCTTTCCTTATTGTATACCAACCTGTTTTTTCACGTATAAAAGCTATTAATTCTCCTGCATAACAACACGCATAAAATAAATTATAATTTAAATTATTTTGTATAATAGATATTTCTGCACCTTTTACTAATACAGATGATATAATAAGACAAGTATGAAGTAATGGACATTTTGTACGTTTATTTAATACAGTTACAATTGGCCACATAAATATTTAATTTTGTAACTTTCCTTATTACTAAACATAGACTTCGTATTAAATCATCACTTGCTTCACCAATCTCTAACTTAAGGAGTACACTATAAAAAAACAAAAACAAAGATGAAAAGGCAAATTCTTGAAAAAATTCTGGTAATACTTTTATAATTGAATTATTTTTATCAGAAGATAATAAATTAATAGATTTCTCAATAATAATTGCCTGCTCATCTACATTTTGCTTTAATACAGGTGTAAGAATCATAGTTAAATTTTTTTATACAAAAGATCTTTGTATTAAACGAAATTTTGGAGGAAGTTTAATAGGATATAAAGTTAAAACTTTTTAAATTCCAAAAAAAAAATTCTTAAGAAAAAAAAAAAAAAAAAAAGTTTCTATTGTTCTTTTTGGAATTTCATTATTAAAAATATTTAAGAGTGAATTAACGGTATTAGTATTTGTATCAAGAACTAGTAATACAGATGCACATAAGCAAATACGTTTTACAATATACATATATATATATATATATATAGGAAGTTCTGAAGTTTTTGCAGAATTTAAATAAAATTTTACTAATTCTCTTAAATTTGATAATCGTTCATCATCTTTCATAGGAATACTCATAGTTTCTGCAATATCTTTTATACAAAACACTTAATTCATAATAGATACAAAAAAAATAATAAATGAAATGAAATTTGTCCTTTAGTAAAAAGAGTGATAACTTCTGAAATTAAAAGAGGTGGAAAACATTTTGTAGTAATTTTTTTTATTATTATTTGCAGCCAGGTGCATTTCTTTTCGTAAAAGTTTTTCAGCTTTTGTATTACTTGTGGATTCATAACTTATCACTACATCCCATATTTTCTGACGTACTTGTAAATTTATTTTGGCTATGAAGTTGGGAGAATAAGACCTAACAGGAAAAAAAAAAAATATTAAAAAAAGGAATAATAAAAAGAATAAAGGAAATAATAGTAACGAAGAGTAATAAACATTTAATTAAACTAAATTAATTAAATTAGTTAATAATAATAGCAATAAAAAAAAAAAATAAATAAAATAAATAAAAATAAAGCTATATAAAATGTGATTGAAGTGTCTAACATTTTAAAAAAAAATAAAAATAACAACAATAACAAGAACACATAATTATCAAACATCACACCAGTTGCCCCTTTACACTCGCCTTACGTTTACTATACACACTTTCTAATACTTTAATTCCTACAAACTCATCCACCTCCTCTAACTCACGTCTTCTAGCTGCTACTTCATCAGAGTAGCCACGATCTGGTAAATAATTCGGTCGAATATCATTAGGATAAAATATTTTAAATATAACTCCATGTGCTGCTAAGTAACCTAATACAACAAATCCAATCGCACTGTAATATTCTCTTGTTTCAGCTCCAGCTTTTCCTTCTTTGTCTCTTTGCTCAGCTTCTTCTTCTGCTTTAGCGGCCTGCTCGTAATTTCCTCTTTCTGTTAATTTACGTTTACGATATGATAATTCATCACGACTTGTGCGATGTGTGAGGGGGTGATCGCTTAATGTATTACTGTGCATTGCATTTTCATATAAACTCTTAGGGGATCGACGTAGGGCGAAAATATCACTTGTTTTTTGCTCGAGCTCGGGTGAAACATATTTATTATTATTATTATTATTATTATTAATATTAATATTAATATTATTTTCTTCAGCTAATTTTGTAGATATTCCTCGCATGGCAACTATAGTTGATAGGCCTTTAGAAAGTTGAAACAATGGTCGCTGATACATTATTATTATTATTTTTTTTTTTTTTTTTTTAGTTTTATTATTTCTCTTTCCAATCTTCGCTTGTTTTTTTTTTTTTTTTTTCTATTTATTTCGTATTTATTCTATTTTACTTTTTATTTCGGCTAAGAATAGAGAAACAGATTAAGCAAAAAAATAAAAAAAAATAAAAAGAATAGGGATACATAGAATATATATGCATATATATATATATATATGTACATATATTTTATAATAAAATTTCCAAGAAATCTAGCAAAAAAAATAGTATTAATAAATATCTGAAACACAATGTGGGAGGGGAGAAAAAAAAAAAAAAAAGCAAAACTTCGATATATATATATATATATTTATATATAGTTTTCTCTTCTTCCCCAACTTCTCACTATATTCTTTAAAACTGTTGCGGCAAAGAAAAATATATATTTTTCTTTTCTTTTCTTTTTTGTATTATTATTCTTTTTTATCGCATTCTATACACAGTGGGGTAAATATATCATGCGCTGCAGAGAGAAATTCCCTCGCCGTGCGCCTCTTAAACATTGCATAAATTGGTATTCGTGACCACAATCCAGCATTCGCTCTTTCACTATTTATATTAATTCCAAAAGAAGCAAAAAGTGAAGAAGCTTTCCCAGCAATATCTGATGCATTATCAATTCCCTTTACAACCGCAAATACTGTAAGGATAAGTTCATTAATTTGATCCATCGTCTGTTGTAATTGATCAATTTTATAAAATATAGAATCTAATAATGTACTCTTCTCTTGTAAGAGAGAGAGAGTTAATTGTAATTTATTTAATAAAAGTTCTTGTGTTAATTCTTGCATTTCAACACGAAGAATTTCATGACGTTCTTTTAAAGACTCTAGATATATTTCAAGTTCATGAATTACGACTTTAGCATCTTTTATGTGATCTAATGCTGCAGATTGAAAAGGACTTTTTGGCATTTACTAAAAATTTTTAAATTTGTAACACCCCTCCATATAAAATATGGAAATAAAAAAAAAAAAAAGAGGGTAGGCGTAGTGCGCCTTTAAAAACAAAGAAAAATAATAGAAAATAGAAAAGGGATTTAAGAAAAAAAAAGGAATAATTAAATAATGAAGTGGGATAATTTCTTCAAATTATATTTATTTATTCATTTATATAGATACAGACTTCGCAGAAATATTCGCTTATTTTTTTTTTTTTGTTTTTTTGTTCTGTTTTGTTTACCACGCAATAATCAACACCAAATATATATATAAATATATATATATATATGTTGTTTCTTTTCTTCTTTTCTTTTCTGTATTTTTGTCGCAGTTTATATGTTTCACACTTCGCTTATTTCGATCTTCTTTTTTTCTTTTCTTTCTTTTTCCTTTTTGCTTTGTTTTTTTTTTTTTTTCTTGATTTATTTATTCCCCATAAGACCTTGTATAAGGCTAACCGCAAAAGGAATTACTAAATATAACCAATACTTTTGCAAGAATGTTCGAGTATCAACTTGTTGTTCTTCTTCTTCTCCCTCTTCTTCTTCATATATTTCTGCCGCCTCATTCTCATATTCCTCTTCACGTTGTTTATTATTATTATTATTATTATTATTATTATTATTTCCTCCTGCAGCAGCACCAGTAGAGGAAGTTGACTTTCGTTTCTTTGTACTTTTCTGAGCCCCTGTTAACTTTCCACTTTGTTGTTTTGCAAATATATTTAACTCCGCATAATTCGGTACACTTCTCGGAGATGTTACTTCCACAATTCCAACACTCGCGCGTAGTTTTACTTGTGGAAATAATGAAAGAATTGACCGATCACACTCATCGCCGTCTATCATTTTAGCATGAAATATATTTGTTTCACTAGAGGCTTGTAGGCCAATAACAGTGGTGTTCACTCCAATAGCAACTTTTAATAATTCACGTAAAATAACAGTACGAGAGTCCACCGCCTCAAACCCACGTAATAATGAACATGGAGTGAGGGCTAGGGAAACTTTATTATTATTATTATTATTATTATTATTATTATTATTATCATTATTATTATTATTATTATTATTATTACTTTCTGAGATGACGCGGTAATAAATAAGTCGGGCGGCGGCTAAAGCCGATTTAACCTCCCGTGAGAGTTCCACTTCCTCATTGTCTTTATTATTATTATTATTATTATTATTATTATTATTATTATTATTAATATTATTATTATTCTCCAGTGGCTCACGTTGTTTTAGTCGAGGTGGACTGTCAGGTGTATGACGAGAAATTCCAATTTCACGAATTTGCTCCCAATCTCCAATTTCTCCAATACGTCTTTGCAAAGAATACCACTGCGTCGCCGCATCACTTGTAATTGAGAGAATAGAAAGAAGTACGACTAGTGTTATATACACTAGCTGTGTCATGTTTATTATTTTATTTTTATCCTTATTTTATTCTTCTTATTTTCTGCGTGAGTGTGTGTGTGTGTGTTTTTGTATTTATTTCTTATTTATGTACAATATATATATATATATATATATGAAGAAAAAGAAATAATTAAAGATAGTTTGGGTATACTACTAAATAATAAATTTTGTCTTAATATAGAATATATATATATATATAAACGAATACAAGAATAGTAAAAAGAAACAATTGTTTAGATAAATTAAGAAAAATTATTGTTAATCGAAAGAATATTATTCGAAAAGGGGGGGAGAAAAAATTATCATCATTTAGTAAATAGAATAAAAAATACAACTTCTACAGAAACAAAACACCGAGGAAACAAAATAATGTTCCCACACAAAAAAAAAAAATATTAATATTAATATTAATAACAGCAACCAAATAAATGTACCTCTTAATGAATTTAACTGTCCAAATTAATTATTTATTTTTTTTTTTCCCCCTTTATTTATTGTTTTATGACTGGCTAGACCATCCTTTATCTTTATTATTTGAGTATCGATAGATATTATTATTTTTTCTCTCCTTCACTTTCTTCTTCTCTTTCTTTTTCTTCTTCTTTTGTCCTACAAAGAAGTAATGGAAAAATAAAAGTTGCATCCCCATGTACTCGTACCACCTCACATTCCTTTGAAAGTATATTATTATATTTATCTTCTTCAATATTACAAGAACTTGGACAGGCATCTATTGAAATTCCTGTTGTGACAAGTACTACTCTCTCTGCTTTTACATATTTTAATAAGTGATGTTTTGGAAGTCCCCCACCAAGTACAATACATGTTGTCTTTCCACTATTATTATTATTATTATTATTATTATTATTTGTTAAATCTTCTTTTTTTAATAGTTTACTCGAACCTAATTCACGAAGTCGTACAACATCTATTACTGGATCCACCACAAGTCCTTTTTTAGAAAAATTATAAAAATAAATCATATCCCCCATAGACCCATCTGTTAACGCTGGTGAAAAGACTGGAATATTATTTCGATAACACCAATACACAAGACTTGTTTGACATTTATTTGGATATTTCTTTTCTAATTCAGCTCCTATTAAATAAATAATATCAGATGGAGCCGTCATATTCTCCCACCGACTCTCCCGCTGCATTGCATGCACGCGAGTTAATATCGGCATAAAGAAATCCTCAAATTGACAATAATTATCATTTGGAATAAGTAAATTACCAACGCGATTAATTCCGTGTTGACGAAGTTGACGTCCATCTAAGTTAAAATTCCCAACAAGGGTATTGCCTAAACATTTAATAATATCTTCTTCAATTCCACCAGCTGTAGAAATAACAACATCAATAGACCTTTCACGTGCTAATGTTGTAAATGTTTCACGCAATCCACTAGAAATAAGATTAGAAGTATACGCAAGAAATACTTTATTTTGTCTATTTTTTTTTTTTTGATAAATAGCATCTTGTATAATTTGACGAGCTCGGCCTAGTTGTGTGGCTTGTAATCCTATATTAGAATAAGAATTTAATATATGTTGTAATGCCTCTTCATGATCTAGTGAAAGAAGTTCACTGTAATTAAGGGAACTTACAGTTGTCATATCACTCATTTTTTTTTTTTTTTTTTTTTTAATTGATTATTATTTTCTTTATTAATCAAGTTTAAACTTTAGTGCTGTTTATAACTTCTTTATTTTGTATTATTTTTTAGTAATAAAAAAAAAAAAAAAATAGAAATAGATATAGAAATAGAAAAGAAAATAAATATATATATATATATATATAAGACAAAAATAAAATAAAATAACAATAAAAAAATAACAGCAAAAAAAATTAAAGAATGATATTATAGTGTATGATCATAAATATTAGTTATTGTAAAAAAGAAAAAAAAAAAGACTTTTTTTTCATTATTGAATTATATTCTTGTTAATTATTCGATTTTTTTTTTTTTTGATTTTATATATATATATATATATATATATATATATATATTGAAAAACAATAGAGGAGAAAAAAAAAAAAAGGAAAGTAGAGATGTTTAAATATTATTATTATTATTATTTTTTTTTTTTTTCTTCTTGATTTTTGTTTTATTATTTTTGTTTTGTTTTTTGTTTTTTGGGGGGTACAACTTTTATACCTTCCTCTTTTTTCTTCTTTTTTCTCTCTGTCTCAAACTCTCCAACTAGTCTCTTACACGTAAAATTATTATTATTTAAATAAATTCCTAATAATATTATTATTTTAAAAATTAAACTTAATGCTGTAAATTCAACATTTCAAACCATTGCCGCATTGCATCTGCTATTGCCCCAGGTAATGTTTCAAGTTCTCGTACAATTAAATAATACGGGAATGGAAATTCCTCCATATAAGAACGTCGTAATACTTTTCCTCCTTTAAATTCTACTAATTGCATATCTAATACAGAAGTAGATTGTACTCTTTGCAGTCTTGCCTCACGTTCTGCTTTTAATCTTCGCATTCGCTCTGCAGGTGTTAAATTAGAAAGTTCTTTCATAGAAAGTGGAGTTGTTGTTTCTTGTTGTTTTGTTATATTTGTTCCTTCTTTCTTTGTTTCTCCTTCATTTGTTTCTCCAGTAGTAGGAGTATTAGTAGCAGATTTTACATCAAGAAGTACAAAAACAACAATTTGTCTATTTTCTTCAGCACGCATGAGTAATTTTCGTAACTCCATACGATCTTCTGTAATTTGTCCATCACTTATAATAAACATCATTTGTTGTAATTGTTGGGTTGTAGAACGTGTTTGACCATGCATACGATCTCGTGCAGAATCAAGATAATCTAATGATGTTTGTAATAATAATTTTAAACTTGTCGACTTTTGTGCAAATGTTATTTCACTAAATGCTCGTGGTCCACTCTCCCCAGTAAAAGGTTCATCTAATTCATGTATAATTTTAGTTTCCTTTCCAAAACACGCAATTCCTAATTCTCCAACTTCAAGTTGCCGCATTGCTTCTGCAAGTAAAGCAACAGCACGACAAGACATAACACCAGCATTATTACAATGCATACTAAGAGAATCATCTAGGGCAACAAGAATTTGATAATTACGTTTACTAGGTTTTGTTCTTCGTAACCAAATACGATCTTTTTTAAACTGAGAAGCAATATATGGTATAATACGTTTCATATTAAGACGTTTACCTGTTTTATAATCTCCCTGTAATTTATCTGCTAAAGTTGGAGTTAAAATTAAACGTAATTGTTCACATAAATGATGTGATAATCCTTGAACCGCAGATGCCTGCTCCCGCCAGAGCTTGCGACCACGGAGAAATTTATCATTTTCATTATCTTGATATTCTTGCTCATTATTATTATTTTCATCTTCTTCATTATTTTCTTCATCTTCATCATCTTTTAAACTTTTTGCCGTGACCTTTACACGACGCTTATCTTTCTTCTTTGAGTCATCACACTTTTCATCATTCTCATCATCATCATCTTCATCATCTTCAATATTAAATTTTGTATCATCAATAGGTTTACGACGACGCATAGATGTATCTTCAGGTGCTTCATCTTCACTAACTTCTTCATTATCATTATCATTATCATCTTCTTTTTCTTCTGGTATTTCTGGTAAATTTCTTTCAGCTTCTGTTGCAGGTGTTGGTTTCTCATCTGTAGCAGCCATTCCTTCTCGTTCTCCTTGTTCATCAAATTCAAATTCTTCAATCGTCTCATCACTATTATCATTATTATCTTCTTCATCCTGTTTTTGTGCTTTATCTTCTTCGTTTTCTTGATGTGATGGTTTTTGCATTTTTACATCAACACGTTGATTTAAATTAAGTTGCTGCGCTCGCCGCTCATGACGTTGTAAAGCTTCTTTAATTGCTCTATACGGATTACGTGAAGTTGCATTACGCTCAGTGTTATCACGCCGCTTTGAAGTTTCATTCTTTTCTTGTCTTTTCCAATTACGCCCAGCATCATCTTCTTCTTGTTCCTCACCTGGTTGTTGTTCTTCATCTGCACCGGTGGCATCTTTTTGTTGGGCTGCCTCACGTCTTTTTGATTTATCTTCTTCTTTATCTTTTTGCTCTGTTGATTCCTCTCCAGTCCTATCATCTTGTCGACCACCGTGAAATACATTTTCATCCGCCCGCTCTGCCTCATCTCCACTACTGCAGGAATCCATATCACTATTATAATCTTCATCTACTTCTTTTTCTTCTCCTTCCTCCTCACGTGGGTCTTTGGATGCATTCGTGGAGTCACCATCACTATGACTATCCGCATCTTTATCTTTTTCATTAGCATCTTTATCATCATCATTATTATTATTATCATCTCCGCTATCTTCAGCATTACTATCATTACTACTTCTTTGATCTGCATTACTATCACATTCACTATCTTCAATACCATCACCATCAGGGGCTAATTCATGCTCACCATTTTCTTCTTTTTCTCTCTCCTCCGCCTCACGTAGTGCGGCTTCACGATTTTCAAAATTTCCAGTTTCATTATCTTCTTGATTTTCCATATCATCTTTTTCTTCATTATTGAGTGTGTCCTCTGGGACATCCTCCGCCCCACCCTCATCATCACTACTCATATCATTTCCATCTTGTTTATCTTTTTTCATTCGTTTGCGTTCCTGCGCCTCCTCCCCATCCACGCTCCCCATTTCTTTATCTGAGTCATCCTCATCCTCATCTTCATCTTCCTCATCCTCTTCTTCATTGCGTTGCTCCTTCTCTCCACAAAAGTCTGTTTCTACATCTGCCGCCTTATCTTCTTCATCATCGCTGCCATTTTTATTATCCTCTTCTTTTTCCTGTGGCTCCTGCTCTTCTTTATCTTTCATATTCATTAATTGATCTTCATTCTCAATTTGATCCGTGACATCTTTCTCACCTTTGCCGTCATCCATGCCTGTTCCATCCTGCTGCTCCCCATCACCGTCGCCGTCCTTATCATCTTCTTCCTCTTCTGCATCCTCTGGTTTACAAAATCCCTTTTTAAGTAAAATGCAAAGTAAACGAGTGAGTACAAGACCCATGTGAGATTGGGCGTGAAGTGCGGATGTTGCATCTTGTAATAATATTCCAATACGTGTTAGGGCAACTTCTATTCGTTCTAGTAATTCATGACGTAACGTTGATGACATTCGTCGTTCATAACTAGAATCATGCAGTAATGTGTGTGCTGTTAAAATAATATCCATTGAACGTTGTTTTAATACACGAACTGCTGCTGAATATCCACTATATACTTTTACCTCTCCATTTGTTTCTTTTTCTATTATTTCAGTGATTTCACTAGTATAATTTATATTATAAAGTGAATCAAGTTTGTCAAGTAGTTCTTGAAGTTTATGCGACCACTTTTCATTGATCTCTTCTCGTAGACGTTTCACTCCTCTTCCTTCAATTCGAATTGATTTATTATCTTTATTGTTATCATCACTAGTAATAGTATTATTTTGAATTAATAACGTGGATGAAAAAGAAGAAGTAGATAAAGTATTATTAATTGTTACACATAATGCACTAGCTGCTGCATCAACACATCCAATACCAGTGTTAATAAGATTATCAGAAAGTAACGATTGTACTTTCTTGTGTAATATAAAATGTTGCTTTAATATAGTATCTGCAACAGGTACACCTGCACGTCGTGGGGATTCTGAATCAAGACAAAGTTTCCATAATTCTGTTGAAATACAATTTAATTCTTCTATTTTAACTCGAACATTATCAAGGTTAAAGACTCTTTCCTGTTGTAACCATCTAATATTATGTAAAAAGCATTGCAGTTGCACACAAATTTCAAGTGAAGCCTGTAAAATATCACTTCCATTCGGCACAACATATTCCTCACATGACATAACCCCATCTCGCAATAATGTTACTTCATGTCGCATTTCAAATAAAGAAGTTACCAATTCACTTTCCTCTACTGCAAGAGAAAAAAGAGATTCTGCAATTCCTGTGCCACGTCTTGATTGGGCCCCGCTGAGATCTTTGTGTGGGTGCCGCTCCGCCTCCCGCATCCGCTGCAACCACCTCGCACAACGATAATGTTCTTCTGCTGCTTTTTCTAATTGTGTTGTGACCGATATATTTAGATATTTACTTCTACATGCTAGTAGGGCATTATGGGAGGCAAATAATATTTCCCAATTAGGAACTTGATCTACATGGGTATAAGGGACTCCATTATCTTCCATAACAGTAAAAAGAGTTTTTAAGGCTCGTACTTTTTGACTTTGTGGGGTACCTGTGGTTTGTAAAACTTTGACACGTTCAATAATTTCTTCTGCAGAAGAATTAAGAAATTCTACACCTTGTGATATAAAACAATTATTATTCTTTTCTTCTGTTACTGTATCATTAGAATCATCTTCATTATCTTCATCATCATTATCTTGTTTTGATACTGATCCCTTTGAAAGAATAGGTTTACCTGAACGTTTCCTTTTAGAACCTACTAAAGAAGTATTCTTACCATTTTTATTATTTTTATCTTTATTTTTACCATTACGTTTTTTATTATCCATTAAATTTATTGATTGAAGAATAAATCCCATAGCCGCATCATCTTCACAACGTTGTTCTTCTTCTGTAATTGCCGTTAAAATAGGTAAACGTAATATTTCATCAAGTTCTGCTAATGCTCTTCCCATTTTAAGATGCGATTTTTCAGCTGTTGCACGTACCGCATAATATGTTGAATCTTCCCAACGCATAATACGCGTATATGCTTCCATATCCTCTTCAAGTGGTGAAAGAGCAAGTTTAAGTTTATCTGATATAAGTTGAGAATATTGATTAAAAAAGTCTACTAAATGCAAAGCAACATTAGCAAATGCTGAAAAAGATTCATCAGATGATGTTGCAACAAGTTGTAATGCAAAACCCTTTAATAAACGTAAACGTACATGAAAATCACCATAATGTGCTCCCCACATAAAATCCATACAATGACGGAAAAATGTCATACAACGTTCTGATAAAAGTTCCTCATCATTTATCATATTATTACTATTCTCTTTAATAAAATCAGATAAAACAAACCAATGAAGTCCAGCTCTTAACTCCCACTCTTCCCGTTTCGCAGTAAACACTTGTGACCAGCAATGTAATTCAAGTCTTCTCCAACGTAATACAAAAGAAGATAATTCTGTCATATAAGACATAATAGATGTATCTCGTGAGGCATTTCGCTCCCACTCATAACACTCTCGTAAAAGAACTTCACAACCTGCCATTACTTTCATTAATGGAGTTGTGAGGGCTGGAAGATTTGCAATACTTTCTGCAATTCGAGCACAACGATGTAAAGAAGGAGTATCGGGATATGTTTCACGTAATGTTTCAATAATTTTTATTAAAGATTGTAAGGAATGACTAAAAGAGCGAAGTTCCCATGGAGCAGGATCAGTAAATATATTAAATCCTGCGGCTCTTTTCTCTTCAAGTGTCATGTCTTTAATTTCAAGTTCTTTTACTAAAAGAGCTGTACGTGCGGCGAAACCACCAAGAAGTAATGGTTCATCACATGATGGAAGTATTATTCCATTTTCGGATTTATTATTAGAAGAAAAACGTTTTAATTCACTAGAAAGAATATCAAATCTTCCTTTAAAAGCAATTAATGCCTTTTCTCCATCAAATTCACTCTGATCATGAAGTGAAATTAATTTTTCAAAAAATTGAAGATGTGTATCGAGTAAACATTTTATATAACGTGCTCCTTGTGAACCTGATAACATAATTCGAGCATGTCTTCCTGCACGTTCTGTTAATAATGATGATGCTGACTTTTGTTGTTTTTTAAGAAGATTATGAAATGATTCTTCTTCTTGTTCTTCTTTAATCCTCCTTGCTTCTTCATTATTTTCATTAAGATTTTCTTCATCTTGTTCAATATCACGTATACGAATAAAATCTTCTTCATAACTAGGGAATAATTTTTTAAGCATTCGTAAATGTTTTTCATCATCTCCTTCAATAGTTATAGCTTTTTCTGCATATAATACTGCCATTTCTTCTGCACGTTTTTCTTTTGCTTCAAGTTCTTCTATAGTACGATATAAATCACGGTATAAATTAAATAAATTTTCAACAAATTCACGTTTAAGAACACGTGCAGGTGTACTTTGAATAAATATTAAACAAGAATCAAGATAAGTTAAACGATGTTGAAGAGAATGTGTACCTGAAGGAGGTAATATTGGAGATACTACAGAAAGTATTGGAAATTGCATCATTTGTGATGCTTCTGATAAAGTAAAAAGTGTTTTCCCTATATTAGGTGAATTTTTAAGTAAACAACTAATATTTGCTGCAAGAACTGAAAAAAGTGCAGGTTCTGAAATAGTAAGTGTAACATCTTCATAACCACCAAAATTTTTTAATATAGTTGAAAGTTGTTGATAAATTAATTCACTCCATGTTTTACGTGCAGAATATACTTCTGAACGTTCTTCTATCATAACTGCTTCAAGTCTATCATCTGAAAACATTGTAGAACACATTTCATGTAATATACTTACAAGATGAGCAAATTTAGCTCCAGAAGAATCAGGACGTGCTATACATTTATCTGATGCAATCACTAATAAATTTTCTTCCATTTCTTGTAATTTATGAACAAGTTTTCGTTGTTGTGAAGTTGTCATACGTATTGAAAGTTCTTCAGACCATTTAAATGCATCTTCTAAACGAGATAATCGACCAATTTCTTCTTTTGCAACATCTTTTTTAATAGACCATTTATACATAGGATCTATTGGAGAATTTGGAAGAAGTAATCGAGAACGTAATACTCCAATTAAAGATATACGACGTAATGAATCAATAGGAGAAATATTTTCATTACTTACAATCATATTTAATATAGAACGTAATTCATTTATAAATAAATCAGAAGAAGAACTATTAGATAAAATTTGACGTATTATTTTTAAATAATTTAAAGCTGTTATTGAATTTTCTTCTTCAACCAAATTTTCTGTTAAATTATTAGAAAATAATTGAGGTACATAAATATTTAATATAAAAAATAATTCTTTCATAGAATTTAACTCCCATTGTTCAAATGGATTTATACCCATAACAGGTAATAAATGACAAAATTTTAATAATCCATCTGTTATTTCTGTATGATTGCCTTTTGATAAACCAATTGATAAAACAGAAATTTCCGAAACATAATCAAGTGCTTCATATGCATCACTAGTCCAAGATCCATGTAAATTAAAGCGTCCACCATTTAATCCATTTCGTATAATAAAATTAGTTGTAAGTAAAGGAATTAAAGATGCTAAAAATTCCATATCACTATCACTATTACCTTCATATAATCGAAGAGAAAGTATTTCTCTCCATAAAGTTACTTCAATTTCTGATAAAACATGTAATTTTAAAGAATAAAGTTCTATAAATTGATAAATATCTTTTTGTAAAGATTTAACAGATAAAATAGAAACTTTATCTTTATTCATTACTTCTTGTACACGTTGAATTAATAAAAATTCTGCTCGAAATACTGCGGAACGCCAAAGTGATTTAAGTAAACGTTCATGAATTCCTAATGAAATAGTATTAGTTACATTATTCCATTCTATAAGTGCAGAACGTTCATCTTTAGTTGTAATATGAGGACGTATAATACTTTTTTGTAATGGAGATTTTTCTGCAAGAAGTTGATAAGGTAAATCTAAATATCTACGTAATGAATTTAAAAATGCATCAAAACTATCAATAAGATTTTTAGATTCAAATAAACTTTGTTGTTTAACTACAGAACGAAGTAAAGCTATATTTGTAACTAAAGATACAAAATTATCAGTAGAAACTCTAAATGGTGGATTTGATGAACAAATAAGTTGCATTAATGGATAAAGATAACGACATACACGTTGTTGTAACTCTGGTAAATAAATAGATTTTAAACCTTCAATTAATATAGTAATTAAACGATTAAAAGAAGTATTAAGAGCAGGTGAATCAGAAATTAAAATATTTGATTCACGTAACATTCTTAACCAAACAGCATGAGGACCTAAAATTTGAATAGAATTACACCAAAGAGATTCAAGTTTTTCAACAGAATTTTGATAATAATTTGGTGAAATTAAAAGTAATATATCATTAATTTCATTTTCAGAAAGTATATTTCCTAAATTAGATAATATAAACTCTTTACGAGCTGTTGTTAATATTTCACTTGATATAGTATCTGAAAATTGCTCTAAAACAAAAAATAATGCTAAATCTCTAATAGAATGTTGAACTAATGTAGTAAAATTACCTGATACAAAAGTTTTTAAAGCTAATCCAGTTCTATTAATACGAATACGTATTAAAGAATTTTCCATATTATTATTATTATTATTATTCATTTCATTTTGTAAAGACATAGAAGATAAAAGATCCATTAAGGTAGGGTAACACTTTTTAAGTTCATTTGGTACTTGAGAAATTATAAAATTAAGTGTTTCTACAAGTTTAGATTTATTAATACTCCAATGTCCACATCGATTTTGAATATATTTATGAAGAAGAGCTTCTTTTAATTCTTCTAATGTAGCCTCCGATGAAAGCATTCCAGCTGTTTTTACCAATGTAAAGGTATTGGGTGCTCCTGCTGCTAATGCATCAGAGAGTTGTGCAGACATGGATAAAATAGAATCCGCATGAAATCCTCCTAAAATAAATTCACGATGATACCGTGCCACTTTATCATGTAATTCTACTCTATTACAAGAAGAATTTACCCCAGTAACAGCTAAACTTTCAAGGGAAGGAATTTTAATAGGTGTAACATATATTTCCACCGCACGATTTCGCATAGCACGTGATATTTCCCCATATTTTGGATCAAGTGTTGCAAAAAGTCTAAAATTAGGATGCGGAATTATCACTCGAATTTTACCATTCACAAGGCCTTGTTCATTAACGGATAACATTCCATTCGGCTCCACAAGAGGATTCAGGCGATCTAATACACTCGCGTTACAATAATTAACATTATCAAGTACAAGCCAGTGACCAGATATAATAGCTTCTAATATAATAGAATCCCGCCATTCAAATTGTCCTTGTTTGCCTTCAACTTGATCAAATCCTCCGAGTAAGTCTACAGTATCACAACTTGCATTCATAGAAAATGTTACTAATTTTGCCCCAGCAAGAGCAGCGGCAGTTCGAATACAAAACGTTTTACCAGAACCACTTGAACCTACTAATAAACAAAATTGTTGCTGCTCTGCACAGGTAAGTAAGGAACGTATGATGGGAGTTTGGGAAGGTAAAATAAGAAGTGGAAATTGAGAAAAAATTTCCACCTCATTATTTGAATTTTGAACTCTATTAGACAAAAATGATCCTCCAAAGTAAAGATTATTATTAGTAATAAGAAAACTGGATTCAGATTTTGAAAGTGATATATCTACATCATCACCAAAATAACGTTTTGCTAATAATCGAACTTTTTCTCTATCAATATCAGTACGCATACGTTGAATAAAAAGAATTTCAATAAAATCAGAAGGTTTATCTAAAACATTATATGCTTCCATTAATTTAGCCCATCTAAGAACATCACGTAAATTAAATTCCCAAGGAGTACCACGAATTCCATATGTACGATAAATCATTATATCACGATGTAATTCACCTACAAAATGTACCATATTTTCTAAAATTATTTTATCCATATTTGGACATACAGCATGTATAATAGACATTAAATCTTCTACTGCAAAAGGTTCAATTCGTACTTTTGTAAATCTATTTAAAAAACTACGTGGTAATCCTTTTCTACCTCCGCCTTCCATTAAAGGATTTTGACATGCAAATATACGAAAATCCTTTTCTGCATGAAATTCTTCTCCTAATTCTGGAATAAAAACAGAAGATCTATGATCAAGTAAAGCATTAAGACCTTCTAATACAGATTGACTTGCAAGATTTAATTCATCAAGAATTACCCACCATCCAATTTTAAGTGCTTGTAAAAGAATACCATCAGACCATGCAAATTGAGGTCCTTCAGATTCATTAGATGTAGGACAAGGTAAATATGTTCCAAAAAGGTCCATAATATCTGTTTGTTCACTTAAATTAATACGAACTACACGTTTATCAAGAGCACATCCAAGTGCTTCTACAATACTTGTTTTTCCAACTCCTGGACTTCCTTCTAAAAGAATAGCTTTATGCATAATACTTGCTCTCATTAATTTGGATAAATTACGACGTGTAGAAGGGGCACCAAAGAAAAAACGTTTTTCCATATGAGGAGGTAATTTTGGTTCTTCCATAGTATCAAAAATTTCCCAAAAAGGTAATTGTAAACAAGTTTCATCAATTCCACAAAGTTCTTTAGCTTTTAAAAGACACCTACTACGTAACTCACGTGATCCTAAATCCATTTGTCCAGAACCAATACCAATACCATCAAGTATAACAGCATCAAGACCATGCATAAATGCTATATTATCATCACAGTGATTATCTGCAGCATTCATAAAAGAAACCCATCCTATAATATCTCTTATACTTATATGTTGAGGAGTTCCTGATAATGTTGTTGCTTTAGCAGCATCACATAAAAGAGATGCCATTTTATTAGCCCAAGGTTCAAGACGTGAATTTAATCTTTTTGATAAAATTAAAGTAACTTCTTTTTCATCTGATGTTGGACGAACATAAATTTCTGTAAACCTATTTCTAAGTGCAGGAGATAATTCTTTTTTACCATAATCACCACCTGGATTCATAGTTGCAAGAATTCTAAAATTTTCATTTGCAAAAATAACATCTGCTGTACTTTTTTCTGCAAGTGTTACAACTCTTGTAGGTTCTAAAACACTATTTAATCTTTCTAAAACACTATCTTCTGCAAGAGAAATTTCATCAAGAACAAAAATATTACCTTGAATCATACATTCAACAAGAGGACCATTTCGCCATTCAAAAATAACTTTATTTCTTTGATCAGGAGGAGCAGGACGAAGACTTCCTAAGAAATCTGCAGCTTCACTATGTTGATGACAATTAATAATACTTAAATGACGTTTTAAAAGTGTTGCCCAAATTTGACAAACAGTTGTTTTGCTACTACCTGTTTCTCCAACTAATAATACAGGTTCTTTATGATGAAGACAAATTCCTACAACTGTAAAAAGACGTTTCATTGATTCTGTCCATACAATACCAAATTCATCAATTATACCACTATCTAATAAATTATAATATTCAGCAACATATGACCAATGTTCTGGAGAATAAACTATATCTTCATTTATTTCAGTTTTTGTAATTGATTCAATAACATCTTTTACAATTTGTCTTTCTTCTGCTTTTCGACATCTTTCTGCAAGTAAAAGAAAACCATGTTCTGCCATTTCTTGATAAGTTCCTGGACAACGTTCAGCCCAACGAAATAAATCTCTAGGAGTAATAAATCCATGACGACCAGCAAAAACTTGTGAAGCTTGACGTCTTAATTGAAGTGATACCATAATTTCTACCATTTTTTCTGCAAAACTTACACTAAGAGAATAGCGTTGACATAATATAGTACATAATTCTGAAGTTGGTATATCATCCACTGTAATTTCTAAAAATCTATTTCGAAAAGCTCTTGAAAGAAGTTTTCTTCCACCATAAACTCCTGCAGGATTTTGAGTTGCAAATATACGTAAATTTGGATGAGGTTTTACAATTTCTTGAGTATCAGCAACAAATAATTCACGATTATCATCAAGTAAACGATTTAAAGCTTCAAGAACATCTGTAGGAGCCAAATTTAATTCATCCAAAACAACCCAATATCCATTTCGTACTGCATCTACAAGAATACCATCTACAAAACGTAATTTACCACGTTCATCAGAAACGTAATGACCAACATATTCTTGAATTTCAGTACTTTCATGATTATTTATTCTTACAAATTTATGTCCAGTAACTTCAGCAAGATATTTTACCATAGAACTCTTTCCAGAAGATGTTGGACCTTCTAAAAGAACAGGTCTATCTGCAAAAACTGCTCTTGCTACATTTAATAAATGTCCTCTAACACTAGGAGTTAAAATAAAAGATTCATCTTTTTTTGGTTCTTCTGAACCTATAGGTAACCAAATATGTTCATAAGCTACATATTTTCCTTCAGAAGGACATTTTGGTAAAACAGGTTGTGGAGGTTGTTTTCCAGAAAATACATTTCGTATTATTAATTGTTCTACAACAGTATGAAATTGTCTTTGTAAAGAAGTTGCAAATCCTAACATTAAACCATCAAAAAGAGCTAATCCAAAACCATAAAAATTTGTAGCTTTTCTAGCATATGTAAGAGCTCTTGTTAATGTTCTTAAACTAAATGAAGGTGGTCTTGTTTCTCCATCTAATGAACAAAGAGTAGATTTTGCTTTTCCTACACATTCTAAGAAAAAAGTTGTTATTTCTTCAGATTTACAATCTGCTGATAAATGTCCAATATATTCTTTTACTACTATATTTATATCATTTCTATCAAAAGGTTCATTAACATATAATTCAGTAAATTTAGAACGTAAAGATGGTGGAAGATCTTTTTTTCCAACATCAGTTGGTGGATTCATATTTGCAAAAACATGAAAATTTTTATGTCTTTTAATAGATTCACAATTACCTTTATCTGTAAGAAATAAAACATCTACATCTCCTAGTACAGAAGAAACTCTTTCAAGAACTTCTGTAGTTGCAAGATTCAATTCATCAAGAAGAATCCAATAACCTTCTCTCCAAGCTTTAGCTAATGATCCTTCTTCAAATTGAAATGCGAATGTAGTTTTCGTTTTTTCTAATATATCTGATAATTCAATAGCTGTTTTTTCAAGATTTTCCCATTCATTTATTAATTCATCTGAAAAAGTTTGTTGATTATTTTTTAATTTAAACGAATTATAACCTTTTAATATTTGTTTAACTACAGATGACCAAGAACATTTTCTTACAGCAGCTTGTAAAGCATCCAAGAATTGAATATTTCTAGATGCATTAAAAGTTTGTGAAAAAAGATCTACAAATTTATGATATGATTCTCTTACAACTACTCCTACATCAAGAGGTTTCCAACCTCCTACAAAATCACTTGTATCAGTTTGTTGATTAAGGTTATGAACAATTAATTTTTGTCCAATTTGATCAGCAAGATATTGAACAATAAAAGTTTTTCCAACACCTGTTTCACCTGTAAGAAGAACATTTTCATTTCCATCTACTGCAACTGTTATCCTCTCTAATAAAGACATCGCATGTTTTGTGGCGGCAAAAGCAACACGACTTTCTCTTATTGATAAATGAGAAGAATATAAAGGCATTGTTACACGACCAACTGTAAAATATTCTTTAGTTAAAATCATATCTGGTTTATTTTCTTTAACAAGAGTTTCTGCAACATTAACAGAAATACCTAAAGAATCAGCTAAAATTTTTAATGCATTATTTAATTCTTCACCTGTAGGATATCCTGCAAGAATACAATCAAAAGCTTCTCTAAACATTAATTCCCGAATAGTGGAAGAAATAAAAATATCAGAAGAATCATTTTTTAAAAGTCGTTTATTTACACGTTTACACCATTTAAGTAAACAACGTAATGTTACCAAAGGAATATTATTTGTACGTGGAGATGGTAAAATTGATAAATTATAAACTATACTTTTAGGAACAGAATATAAAGTTGTTGCAACTGTACAAATTTCATCAGGAGGTAAACTTTCCATAACTACAGTTCCCCATAGTTCTGCAAAAGGAATAGAATTACTTTTTCTAGTAGTAAAAGTATCTCCAATAGCACGTAATTGTTGTGTAGCTATAATTTTAAAATTTGGATGAGCATATATACGTTTATTTTTATCAGGAATAAAAAGTGTTGATTCTTCAAGTAAAGAAAGAAGTACAGAAAAAACATCAAAAGATGCTAAATCTATATCTTCTGTAAGAATCCAATAACCTTTTTCAACTGCAGTAGTAAGAGGTCCAGGAATCCATTCAAATGATCCAGGAGTATCAGTTGCTGAAAATTTTCCTAGTAAATCTTTACTATCAAAAGAATCATCAACATTAACTTGTATCATGGTATCTTTAGCACCAAAATTTTCGGCTAAAGTATTCGCCAAGAAACTTTTTCCACATCCAACATCACCTTGAATTAACACCGCCCTAGATGAATCCAATGCAAGTTTTAGATTATTAAGATTGCGTTCACTGGTTGGTGTCAATATCATTTTTTTTCTTTTCCTTCTTTTTTTTGTCTTTCAAGAAATATAGAAAATAGAAAAGAAAAACAATATATTTTAGTTCAAATATATTTATATATATATATATATATTACACAAATGTAAGAGACAATAAGCTAATCAAAAAAAAAAAAAAAACGGGGGGTAGAAAAAAAAAATATATAAACATATATATTACTATACTTTCAGTATCCATACTTTTTCTTAGGATTCGATATTATCTTTAATAAGAAATTAATAACTATGATACCAGAAACTAATGAAAACAACAGCAGCAAAAACAAAAACAAAAAATAATTTAATTCTAACCACAGTTAATTACTTATTATTTCTTTTTTGTTTGTTTTTCCTATTTCTTACTCTCTGTAAACGACTAATATTCAAATTTTCTTTGCAACTTGGTATTAATTCTTTATCAACAGAATGAGGAATTTTAATTTTTGAAATAAGATCTGGATTAATATTTAATTTTGTTATTCATTTTATAGAACCCATATTAAAAGAAGATGTATAACTATTAAGATAAAGTTCAACCTCAAAAAGTGAAAATATTTGATAATCAGATTCTTTTTCTTCATTTTTAAAACGTTTACAAAGGTCAATAATAATATTTTTTTGGAATTGTTACTCCACTAGCTAATAAGATTGTTATAACATTTAATGCATCTTCATATGAATTTATTTCTTTAAGAATTTTATATCCTAATTCTTCTTTTGTAAATATATCAAGAAATATAAAATTTTTATTATTACTATACAAATCATAATCATAAGTTGATATTTTCCTTTTATTAGTAAGAAATGATTTTTCTACAAAAATAGAAGAATTATTTTTATAACTATTATAATTTAAACCAAGATTATTAATTTTATTTCTAACCGGTAAATTCTTTGTCATTTTGAATTTATTTTCTATTTTAGAATTATAATGATCAAAAATAATAGATGGATTATCTACTTTATCTAATGATTCAAAAGATGAAGTATAGGGTATTTCATAATCATGTCCTTCTATAAATGCTACAGCAGATACAAGCATACTTAATATTCCTTTTTCTGAAACTTTAAATGCTACTAAACTCGATAAAGCTAAATATTTTAAACGTGAAAGTGAATTTTGTCCACAACTCATTGTCACTTGCATTATTTAATCATTATAATAATACTATATTTTTTTTAAAAAAATATATATTATTAGAGAAATAAATAAAAAAATATAAATAAAAAAACACATATATATATATGTATATATACATTTAAGACATTCTATAGCAAGAATGGGTAATTATCAAAAAAAAAAAAAGAGTTTTATTAACAGAATTTCCAACCAAAGAAAAAAAAAGAAAAATCACAAACGACCCCACCACCTCACCGGACACTGAAAAAGGGAGGCGGCGACCCCCCCACCCCCGACCAGTCCCCTCCTTCTCCGGCAAGGGCTTGCGGCCCCCACCCGGCCCGTGTTGGGACCCCCCGGTGGCGGTGGCGGTCCCCTTCTTTGATTCTCTCCGGGGGTGGGGGTTCCTGGGGTGTTTTCGCGCGGTATGGGTTGGGTCTCTCGCTTCTTTTTTTTTTTTTTTCTTCTTTGCGTTGTTGGTGCCGCCGGTGGGTTTTGGGGTATTTTCTGGGGGTTGTGCGTCCCTCTCTCCCTCTCTTTCTGTTGAAGGGTTCGTGTATCCGTTTGTATCGGTATGGTTGTCTTTTTCAATTACTACTTATAATTTATGTTTTTTTTTTTTTTTAATTTTTTTAAATTTTGTATCATTTCTTCATCACTAATTTTTTTTTTTTTTTTTTTCTTTCTAAAGTTTCATTTTTGTTAGTAAAAAAAATGAGTGGTGAAAGTATTTATAATATAATAAAGCCTGAAGTTGAGGATGTAACTGAGAGTCCATATACAGGAAAATATGAAAAACATTTTAAAGAAATGGCAAAACCAGCATATTCTACATTTTATCAAAAAGGAAAAGAATATGATGGTACTCATCCTCGATATTTTAAACAAAGAGATGCAGTTATAGGTAAAAATGTTAATGAAACGGTAGATCCCAAAAATTTTTTACGTGCTGGTGAAGGTGTTAAGTTTTCTATTCCTCCTGTACAAGAGAGAAAAATTTTTACTAAACCTCCTCTGGATCATAGAGCAAATTTATTACGTGGTTCTGAAGGTAAAAAACATTTTGTACCTGATTCTGGTATTATACCTGGAAATAAAGAAGGGGAAACTAATTTTCCTTATGATGGAATAAAAAATGGAAAAGGAAGAGATGGTGAAAATTTGGGTATATCTGGAAAAGGAAAAAATGGTAAAGATGAAACAATTTATGAAAGTTTAGGAAATATAGATAATATAAAAGATAAATATCATGATGATCAAAATTTACCTTCTAGAGAATTAGGAAATGGAAAAGATGATATTAATGAAAAATATCCTTGTATTTATGAAAATGTAGAAATTGAAAATTTACGTAATGGAATTACAGGAAATGATTTATATAGACCTGGTGCTCTTGATGGTAAAAAAGATTTTGTTACATCAAATATTATACAAGTAAGTAATATGGTACCAAAAAGAAGGAAAGATCAACCTGAAAATTTTACATGTCGAAAATCTTTTGGAGAAGTACCAGGTTATTTGGGACGTGTAAAACAAGAAATAAATGAAGAAAAAATGCATTTAAAAGCTATTGAAGATGTAAAAACACAACAAAGGATACAACAAATGTCTAAACATGTTTATCGTTTAAAAGAAAGTGAACGTTTAGATCTTATAGCAAAATTGAAATCTATGTTAAATTCCAAAAGTTCCGAACTTAATAAAATGCCTTTTGTTAAAGATACTTTTACACAAGTAAAACGTAGAGCTGAATTAGAAAAAGGAATAAAAGAAATTGAAATTTACCTTACAAAACTAGATAAAGATGCTTTATTTATTTACAATGATGATCCGAGATATGTTAATTGTACAAAAGGTCTTGCTCTTGATGAAGCTCGTCGTTTTGCATCTCAACCAACAAATTAAAATATGTATCTAAAAATAAAATGTATAGTCAGTAAATATTGAGCATTATTATTATTATTATTCTTGTTTTGTTATGGTTTTGCTACTTTCTTTCATTTTCTTCTTCTTTATTTTTGTTATCACAGTGGATTCTATTTTTTTTTTTTTTTCTTTCTTTTCTCATCTACTTTCTTTATTCTTAGAAAAAGTAAATGAGAGATAGATAGAGTATATGTATATATACACTTATGTTGTTTTTTTTTTTGTATTGAGAGTTATATATATATATATACACTTCCTTATGGGAATGAATTTTCTTTTTTGAGGGGGTTTTTTTTTTTTTTATTATTATTTCATCTATTTCCTCTCTATATATATATATATTTGATTTCTTTTTTTTTATTTCCTTTTTTTTATAAACATATTCTATTATCATAAAGTTTAATACTACTATGAAACGTTTTTCAGGGTTTCTACGACTTTCTCTACCCTTGGTACGATGGAAGACAGTTGGACTTACAGATCTTAAAAGTGAAGTTGAATCTTTATCAAAACGTGTTGATGCTATTGAGGAAAGTAAATCTGTTCAAGCTTTAGTTGGTTTTTATAGTTCTCGTCCTCTTCATCGACTAAATGATCTTCAAGATGTTATATATTATTGTTCAAGACCTGATTATAATGCAGAAGTTTTTTGTCATATGGAATTACCAATACTTCTTTCTCGTCTTATTACAGCACTTGATACACTGCCTTGTGGTCTTAATGCAATGCCATCCGTATTATTAGTAAAAAATACATATTTAGAATCTTTTAAAAAACTTATTAATTGTGATTTCCCAGAAAATAATGAAAAAGTTGAAGCTTTCCGTAAAGTAGTTGGTGAAATTGAAGATACACATGCAAATCAAGATATTCTTGTTACTATGGCAAAGGGACTTATAGAATTAAAACAATTACTTTCACGTCATAGAGTATTTATATTTAAAAATCGTAAGAGTGATCCTGGTAGTTCTTTAGAAAGCTTATTACATGATTTATTAACTGATCTTACACAACCCTTGGATTCATTTAGTGTAAGAATGGTTCATTATAACTTTCTTTCACGTATGCTTCTTAATCTTAAACAAGGAGATGAAAGAATGGTAGGAATGGTTGATCTTCAAATTGATCTTGAAAGAGTTGTACGTAATGCTGTAGAAGATGCAAAACAAATTTGTACAGATCATTATGGTGATTGTCCAGACGTAAAATTTATTATTTCTAAAGATGCCCAATTATTAAAATTTTCACATATGAGTTCAACAATAAGTTATATTGTTGTAGAGTTAATGAAAAATGCACTTCGAGCAACTGTTGAATCTCATATGGAAAAGAATTCTTCAGGTATTTTAAATTGTGATAACATGCCTCCCGTAGAAGTTCTTATTAATATAAAAGAAAACGCTAGTCATGCATGTATTTGCATTTCAGATGAAGGTTTAGGAATGACACAATCTCATGCTGCAATGTCAATGACTTATGCATATACAACAGTAAAAAGACCACTTCTTCAACTTGAAGAGGAGGAAGAAGAAGATAATAGAGATAACATGGTAGCACCTTTAGCTGGTTATGGATTTGGACTTCCTATGTCTAGAGTTTACGCGCGATCTTTTGGTGGAGATCTCGTAATGAGTACAATGGAAGGATATGGGACTCGAGTATATTACTACATTAAACTATGATCGATTTCTTTTTTTTTTTTTTTGCAATGACACCGTTGTTGTGTCTTTTGATTATATATATACATATATGTATATATAAGAAAAAAAAAAAACAATTTTTTTCCCCCACTTTTTTTTTTTACTCTCCTGCCCTCAATCATTTTTTTTTTTTTTTAAGCGTTATTTTATTTTTGTTCGTAGATGACATCTTACAAAAAGTAAGGGTAAGATGGATAACAATTGGGCATGGATTTCGTTCTTTTTATTATTATTATTATTTGTCTTATCTTTCTGTACTCTCCCTATATTTTTTTTTGCTTTCTTTTGTGTGATTATACATATGTATGTCTTTCTGTGTATCTCTGTTTGTGTATCTGCGTGCGTGCGTTCTTATGTGTCTATGTTTATAGGACCACATTGAGAAATATATTATTTTGGGATATGATTCTCTTGTTTGATTTATTATTTTTCCTCTTCTTGTGTACATGTTATTATTTGGTGCGTGTAGTTATTATTATTATTTATTTATTTATTTGTTTTTTTTTTTTTTTTTCCTTTTTTAATGCTTTTGTCTTATTATAAACGCATACAATTTCTTTTTTCTTGTTTTGTTTGGAACATATAGGGTAATAACAAAATTAAAGATTACTCATTATGAAGAGGAATCTAATAACAGATGAAGATAATGATGAGTGTTTTAGTGCACCTGCAGTTTCATGGGGTCTTATGCTAGACTATGAACGAAACGATGTCGTTGCCGAATTGTGTAGACAATTTTCTTTCTTTAGTTCAGATAAATTAATTTTATCTGAACGTGAAGAAGTTTTATGTTCATCTGGAATGAATTCTGAAGATATGGATTCTCTTATTATTCATGGTTCTGTAGGAAATACTCGTAAAGATGCTTTTTTGAGACTTCTTAGATTATCACGTTTAACATTAGTTCAGGATTTAGCTTCTCAAGTTATTGTAGCTCCTCAAATAGGAGATGTTTTTCCTAATGCTTTATTAGAACCTTTATGGGAAACTAAACAAATTAAAAGTCTTAGAAGGTGGAATTCTCTTTATTGGGCTATGCGTTGTGGTCTTCTTAGAAAAATTAAAAGACGTCGTGATATGATGAGAGTTCATGTAGAACAAATTTTAAGTATAAAACCTAATGAAAATGAGCTTAAATCAGAAAATTTAAAAAAAGAAGGAGTTGAACTTGCAAATGAAGAAGCATTTTATAATGCTTTTAGAGATCTTCTTGATTTAGAGCAAGAAGAACAAAATGCACCTCTTGATTTATATCATAGTGCATGTAGTGAAGAGAGAGTTAATATTTCTTATGCTATAGCAAATGTACCTACTCTTATTGTAGTATGGGCTAGTTGGGATATAACTTCAATTGAATGGTTAAGAGAAAATATTTTTAACGTTATTAAAACAGGTGAATTAAAAAGTTGTGTAGCATTAGCTGCTGCTTATCTTTCTTCTATAGGTAATGATCCATGGTTACAAACTGTACAACAATTTGTTGAAGTTCCTAAAAGGGTTACAATTTCTAAACGAAAAAAGCTACAACGACGTGTAAAAAGTTGTCAAATTATATTAATTAGTGTAGATCGTGATAAAAAAGCAGCTATTAAAGCTCTTAATTCTCTTGTAACAGAAGTTGGAGGTTGGAAAAGTCCTGAAGTTTCACTTATGCCTCTTTGGTGTGGACCTGAAGGACTTCAAAGTGATTTAGCAACAGATCTTAATATAACAGAACTTCCTTTTTTTATAGCAACACAAGTACCTGATAATAAAAAAAGAAAATTTGGTGATGGAAGATTTCCTAGAATATCTTATATTTCACCATATTTAGAAAATGATATTTCATCTATTAAAAATATTGGACAAAATGTTTTTGAAGAATTTCGTGGAACTAATATTGAATTAATAGATTGGCATAATATTCAAAAAGAAGAACGAAAACGTGTAACTAGTGCTATTTCAAATTTTATATCAACTAGTGATGCACCTTTACGATTTAATGCACGTGTTGATCGTTCATATGAAATGATTCGATCATCTATAAAACTTCCACAAAAAAATATGAAATCTATAGTAACTTCTTTTGTATCTATATCTGGAACTATATCTACTCTTGATATACTAAAATTAAAGAAAGAAATATCTATTCTATTTAAAGTTAAAAATTTATTTTTTGATATAAAAATTATGAAACCATCTACTCCTTTATTAACTATATTAAATCCTGCAACACCAAATAGATGTATTCGTGGAGCAAGACGAAGTATTACTTGTAGTGAATGTTTCAAAGATATTTTAGTAGATAATGATCAATATTTTCGTTGTATTCATTGTGAACAAATAGATGGAATAATATGTTTAGATTGTTTTGAAAATGAAAAACATTTACAAAATCATATTTTATTACGTGTACCTGCAGGTACTGTTACAAAATTAAATCTTCTTTGGGGACCATCAAATGTAGCACCTTTATCTCATTTTTGTGGAACTCTATTAACTAATACTTCAGAAACACATATAGGAGTTTACTGTAATGCTTGTTCTAAATTAGTTCGTGGAGTTCGATGGAAATGTGCAATGTGTTATCAGTATGATATGTGCAATTTGTGTGAAATGAAAAGAAAACGTCATGAATTATTAAAATCTAATAAAGATGGTTATCCTATTTCTGAAGCACAAAGTCCTCTTACAGCATTTTCTGTAGCTAATGATCATCCTAAAGATCATTTATTTCTTTGTATTCGACATGGTTGTGGAATAGATGGTGATGAATGTTTAAAACCTGTAATTGATGATAGTTCATTAAAACTTCTTCTTACAGAGTAGGAATATAGAATAAGGAAAAGAAGAAGAGGAAGAAAATCAACAAAAAGTATTTGAAATTTTTCACTAATATTATCTTTATCTCTTTTCTGTGTATAAAATTTCTTTATTGTTGTACCTTTTTGTATTATTGGCAATGATACACTAAATTATGTTTTGATTGTTTTTTTTTTTTTTTGGATTCATTTTTGCTCTTATTCTCTCTTTCTCTTTCTCTCTGTACATATATTTATATATTGTATGATATTTGTAATAACGTGTATTACTATATTAAACGGGAAGTGTCACGTTGTTTTTTTTTTTTTTTCCATGTATATTTCTTTTTGATACTATAATGATACATTTATATTTTTACCAAAAGAAATAATAAAAAAAAAAAATCATATAACTTTAATCCTATTATCTATCAGATTTCATATAACTATTTCTTTATTTTTTCTTTTTTGATATTTTCTTTCTCTCTATTTTTAATTCTTTTTCAAATATATTTAAACTAGCGCAAGCGCAATCACCGGCGCCTTGTGCCATCACTAAGTATTTAAAATAATAATTATAATAAAAGTATTATTCTTAGATTTTTTATTTTTTATATTTAGTCATGGGATGCAAACCAAGTTGTGCACGGGATGGTGGTGTAAAAAAGTCTAAAGAATCAAATACACCAAATAACACAGGGAATGAGCCTGTAAACTCAGAGGAAGTAAAATCATCTTCTACAAAAAGAAATTCAATTCCACCATCACATTACTCTGAAACTTCTTCATCTTCATCTTCATCTTCATCTTCTTCTTCTTCTTTTTCTTCTTCTTCTTCGTCTCATTCTTCACCTGTATCATTATCAGGTGGAAAATTACAATTATTATCACCCACAGAAACAGTAGAAGAAAATACAGTGCGACATCCTTATTATTTCCAAGCCAGCAAAGAAGATACCTCTCGAGTTGAAAATAATAACAACAGAAGAAGAAATAACAGCCCCCTCTCACTCGTACAAGATCCCAGGCAATTAAGAAGAAATAATAGTAATAATAATAATAATAATAATAATAATAATAACAGTAATAGTAATTATAAGGTAAACAGTGATTATAATGAAGAAGAAGATTGGATGTCATCAGATAATAATAGTACTTTTAGTGCACCACAATTATTTCGAATAGAACCCACGCAGCGAGCACAACAGGGAATAGGAAGTTGGGAGTGGTGGTATGAGCAAATTAATAAATTACGAATTACAAAAGACTACACATGTCGATCACGATTGCAAGATATTCCCAATCGCCTCCAACGACAATATGAAATGGATAAAGAAAAAGTAGAATTAGATCTTGCTTGGTGTTTTATGGAGCGCTCCGCCCCGTATGTGATGGGGCGATTATTTGCAAGTCCATATATTTGTGAAATTCACTGGATTACTGCTCTACGATTAGATGGAAATTATTTTACCGATGATGGATTTGGAAATATGTTAGCCGTGATGAGTCGGGCGAATGAAACACGAACAATTTTACCGGTATTAAAACACTTATATTTAAATCATATGAATCTCGACGCGTGTAGTATTTATGGAATTCTTTTTTATTTATTTCCATTAGATATTAAATATGCGGCGGCAGTGGCAGCTCAATCTAAAAGGCAACTCCCAATGATTGCAGGAGAATGTTTTAAATTACCAGCAAAAGCCTATACGCCATTAGATATATTTCCAATTGCTCCATTATTTCCTTCTTTAGAAGTTCTAAGTTTATGTGATAATCCGGGAATTGGAAATAATGGACTTGCAGCCATGCTACGTGCGTTTATTGCTCCACATATTGAAAGTCGCGTGTTACCATTATTAGATCTTTCACGGTGTAATATTAATGAAAATGGGGTAAAATATATTCATGAGTTTTTAGCACAACTTCCTTTATTAGTAAATGGTGGGCAACGTGTGGTGGTGGTGCGGCGATTGGTGTTATTTGGAAATAGACACAGTATTAAAGAGAGAGAAAATGAAGAAGAGGAAATAGATGAGGGAAATGTTACAATTGTAGTGTGAAAGTAGAAAATAGAAAAGAAGAAAGAATGGGGGAAATAATAATAGAACATATATATATATATATATGAATGAAAAAGTTTGAAACAGGGATGACAAGAGAAGAAGGAAAAAGGAGGAGGAAGTAATGAAAGAAATCCTAAAAAGAAAGAAAAAAACAAAAAATGTTAATGATTGATAGAGTGGAGCTAAAAAGAGCATTGGGCTTATTAATTTTATCCTTTTTGTATTTTTAATGTAGTTTTAATTCTCCATTTATTTTTTTTTTAATATTCTCTTTCCCCCTTTTTATACCCCCCCCCACCTACGTACCATTTACTCATCATCATGAATGATTATTATTGTTATTATTATTCTTTCTCTCCCTTATAAAATAGAGGAAAAAAAAAAGAAAAAAGAAATCTTTTTCCTTTCCTCTTATCATTATCTCGTTTGTGTTTGAAGTTGCTGTACTTTTGTATTTGTAGATTACCTGAAAATAAAAAAAAAAAAAAAAAAAAAAATTCCTTGAGATAAATATCAAAATATCCCACACCCCGCAAAAAAAAAAAAAAAAAAAAAAAAAAAGGAGAATAATTAAATTATACTTATTTATTTTACTTAAATGGGTTGTAAGTCAATATGAGAAAATGAAAAACGAAAAAGAAGAATAGGGGAAAGTGTTGGCATTTACTCTAGTATGAAGAATAAAAAGAAATTAAACAAATACTTAAATTTGAGGTTTATTTTTCTTTTATGTCAATATTCAAATATCTGTCATTACTTTTATTTATTTATTTATTTATTTATTTTTTGCTTTTTTTTAATACCCTTTTAAAATGATATTATTGTATTTATTAGTCATAGTAACAGTGATAGTTGAAGTTAAAATTAAATAAAATATTATATTATATTATTTTTTATTTATTAGTAGTACCAAGTAAAAAAAAAAAAAATAATAAAAAACAAGTATATTTATATATGTTTCGTGTATCTCGTGTGAATCAATCCTTCTCACAGGAGGCTTTTCATCGTATGAGTAAATATATAAAAAGTCGTAGTCCTAATGAAAAATATTTACGTACTGGTCATATTGTACTTGAAACTCTTAAGAGATATCACGCCTACGTGTTAGCATTAGGAATTATATTAAGTGTTACATGCTATGAACAAATACAACACCCAGAGAAGATACGAACACCTGTTCATGATGGTCGCTCACTTGTTCTATAATAATTATCAATAATTAAAAAAATAAAGTAAAATAAGATAAACGAAAAAAAAAAAAAAAGAGACAAAATACTAATGGTTATATATTGTATGTTTGTTTGTTTGTTTTCCTTTTTTTTTTCTTTTTTCTCCGTGTGTGTGTGTTTGTTTGAGGTGTAAGATGAAAAAATATTTCAAATAAGTAAGAAGAATAGGAATTTAAAGAGAAATATTTTGTTAGTTTCATTATTTATTTTTTTTTTACTTTATTTTTATTGAACTATAATTTATTTCTTTTCTTTTCTTTTTTTTTTTTTTTTTAAATATATATCTCTATAAGGGTTTATATTGTTGCTACAATTTTAATAATATTAAAAAGAAAAAAAAAAGATTAAAAAAAAAAAAAATGAATCGAACTCTCCCAAATAAAAGTAAAACAACAACAACAACAACAACAACTAAACAACAACAAGGAATAATACAATCCTCTCTCTCATTATCTTCTCTTATAAATTCTTCTTCTTCTTCTTCTTCTTCAGTTTCCTTAAAACAATTTCTTGAACTTATTCCTCTAGATGTAGATCTTGAAAAGACTCGACAATTAATTTTAAAAAGTCGAAAACTTTTTTCACTTCCTACAAATCTCTCTTTATTACTTCGTCAAGTACGCAAATTAGACTTTTCAGATAATAATATTTGTGATATTTCTCCTATTGCAACAATGCATCAATTAACTTCTATTAATTTATCTAAAAACACAAGACTAACTTCAATTGCCCCACTTCATAGTTTACATTTAACAGTGTGTGTTGTTGCACATTGTGGGTTAATATCATTGCAAGGATTAGAGGGAAGTGCTGCAACATTAAAATCTTTAATTGCAAATGATAATAATATAATATTACATTCTCCATTTGATAATATAACAACTGAAGATAAAGTTAAAATGAACAAAAAAGAAGAAGAAGAAGAAATGAAAATAGCAATTGATAATTATAAAGTTTTAGAGTTATTAACAGTGTGTGAAACTGTTATACTTTCACGTAATCCAACGCTTTGTAAATTTCATACTCCAATACAATCCTTATCTTCTTCTAATAATGATGAACAAAATAATAATAAAAATAAAAATAATGAAGAAGAAGATATCAAATCAAATAAAAAAGAAATAAATAAATCAGATACACCACATAGAGAAGCAGACTTGGCCCATCCTCTTTCTGTTTTTGAAAAAATGTTAAAATTACGTAAACTTTCACTAACAGAATGTGAATTAAATTCATTTCCAACGCACTGGTTTCTACCATTAGTAACAGAGCTACGATTAAGTCATAATAAATTACAAACATTAATTCCAGAAGGTGTTATATTTCGCTCAGTTAAAATATTAGATGTGAGTCATAATTTTTTAACTTCCCCAAGTACTTTACGAAGATGTCGATATGTGAAACAATTACATATTAATGGAAATCCCTTTTTAACTCCTGAGGAGGAGGAAGAAGAAGAAGAAAATAATAATAATAATAATAATAATAATAAAGAAGGAAAAGGCAAAACACATGAAGAAGTACTTTATAATGTGGTAAGGTTTCTCACACGAATAATGCCCAATTTAGAAGTTGTAGATAGTCAATCAGTTACATCAATTCTTTCTAATAAAATAAAAGAAACTGAAGAAGAAGAAAATAAAGAAGAAGAAGTCGAAATAAAAGAGGAAAATAAAGAGAAAGAAATTAGTATAAGTGATGAAAAAGAACAAAACGAAGAAGAAGAAAAAGAAGAAAATAAAATGAGAGAAAGAGTTATCATTAATAAAAAAACAACAAAAATAAAAAAGACTAAATCCACAAAACCCAATACTTCACTTTTAGAAGAAAAAGATGTAGTTGTCGAGCCCCCACCTGAAGTAACAGTAGAAGTTGCTAGAGCACCTATTATTAGAAGAGAACGCACAAATATAATTTCACAACAAAGAAAGAGAGAAATAATAGTAAATGGGGCGGATGTTGCAAAGTTTGTAATGAAACGTAGAACTGAAACTTCTGGTTGGTAAAAGAGAGAAAAGATAGAAAATGTTTTTCTTTTTTGTTCATTTCTGTATTTGTGCTATATATATATATATATATATATATATATGTATATATATAAATCAGAGAGAGGGAGGTGGTTTTTTTTTAATTTCTAAAGATATTAAACGATTAATTCCCCTATTTTATAATTATTATTATTTATATTGGAGTATATTTATATTTGATAATATTTACTAAGGATTCATATTTTGGGGATACTAAATATGCTGTTTTTTTTTCTTCTTTTTTTATTCTTATTCTTTAAGAATTTATTCTTGCATTATCTCAATATTAATTATCAATCTCAAAATTTCCTGCATATCTCTTTGATTTTTCTACTATAATTTTATGTATGTAATTTAATATATATATATATATATATTTGTTTTTATAATTCTCTTCTTTTTTTTCATATATATATATATATATATAAATTAATTAGTTCCTTAATGGAAGAAAAAATACAAAATGCTAGTCGTGAAGAATTAATGCAACATATTCTCACTCAACGTCTTCTCATTCGTCATTTACATCGACGTATAGTAAACTTGGAAGAGAAACTTCAAACTTCACATATAAATAATATAAAAGATAATATATCTAAATCTCCTTCCACTTCATTATCATTATTAAATAGAAATCCACCTAGAGATACTTCACCTGAGGGAATTAAAAATATTAATCGTTTAGTACAAGCCCATGCTGCGGGTGAAGTTTACATTCCACCAGAAACATTAGCAGAACTTTTATATATTCGTCGTGAGTTAACAAGTTCAAATGTAAATTCAATTGAAAATTATTATTTAGATAATAATGATAATAATACACAGATAAAATCCTCAAGAAATATTTCAAATATAGATAATCCTATTATATCAAAAAAAACTAAATCTCCAATAAAGTTAGATGAAGTTATAAATATAACACCAAAACAAGAAGAAAAAAGAAGTACAACACAGTGTTCTCCTCCAGCTTCTCTTATTAAACTAACACAAAAACGATTATCGACTGTGAAAAAGGTTAATTTTACATAAAAATAATTAGAAATAACGATATATTTTCATCTCTCTCTCTCTCTATATATATATATATATATATATATATTTGGAGAGAGAGAATTGTTTTCATTTGTAGATTTTTGTATATATATTCTTGTTTTCTCTTTTTGTTGAAAGAAAAATAAAATAATCTTCTCACCTACTTCTTAATGTACACCAACATAAGGTGAAAAGAGAAAAAAATATATATTTGATCTTTATTTTGTTTTTTAAATTTCTCAACTATTCATATATGTTATTATTGTTTTATTTTATTTTTATTTTTATTTTTTTATTATTATTCTTGAGGTATTTTATTTTATTACAAGGAATTAATTATGAAATTTATTGTTGTAGATGGTGATTGGCCTATTACTCCATATACTATTTCACACTCACGATTACTACGTCATAGTGAAAATAATATAGATGAAAATGAGAACAAAACAATTCTTACTATTAAAGGACGTGAATTACTTCGTATATGTCAACAAGAATTAAATAATAATAATAATAATAATACAGTTAAGGGACGAACTATACCAGAACTTAACTCGTTAGGTCTTGCATTACTTAATAATTCATATTATTATACAGATAGAACTGTTTTTATATTAACTCCAAAACAAATTGAATTTCATTACTTTAATTTAGAAGATATTAATAAATCAGAGTCTCTTGTTGTATTCACATCACGTTGGGAGTCACTTGCTGCTTCAGCTACTGCTTCAGCTACTGCTACTGCTACTAAAATAGAAGGAAAAGAAATTAATAATAATAATAATAATAAAGATGGAGAAAATTCTAAAAAAGTAAAGAAGCATCGTCTTGAAAAGAATAATAGCGATAACCAGAGTAGAAAAAATAATAATAGTAGTAGTAATAATAGTAGTAGTAGTACTTCTAGCACTAGTGAAAGTGAAAGTGAAAGTACTACTAATAGTAGTTCTAATAGTAATAGTAGTAGTAATAATAATAATCATAAAGTCTCAGGAACACGAAAAAGAAATAGAAAAGAACGAAATAAATCTGTTTTACAAAACTTTACACGTGCCGAGACTTATTTTGCTTCTATAGGCCCAACTAATACAAAAGATTTTGATGTTATTAATCATTTACTTATTTCAGGAATAATTCCTATTAATTCACATTTAGAATCATTTCTCTGTTGTGTGTGTGGGTTATTACCTAGACAAACCCTCACAACATCGTGTTGTGGGGCATTAATATGTGATATGTGTGCCACAACTTCTTTAATGAATTCAAATTCTATTAATAATTTAAATTCTATTAATAATTCTATTAATTCTTTATATCAAGATGGAATTATTTGTCCAGTGTGTCGTGAAATCCCTCTCACACCACCTGAAAAACATTTAAATCAAGATATTGAAGTATTACAACTTATACGAGAACTTCGTGTGTTGTATTTCCCACATTTAGCTGGAGCAGAAGTTCAAATAATGCAAAATAATAATAATAATAGTAATAATAATAATAATAGTAATAATAATAATCAAAATCAAAATAATCTACCTTATATTTT
This sequence comes from Trypanosoma avium, assembly GCA_030849755.1. Lineage (NCBI taxonomy): Eukaryota > Euglenozoa > Kinetoplastea > Trypanosomatida > Trypanosomatidae > Trypanosoma > Trypanosoma avium. Next base: position 79,409 of record JASANY010000867.1, read on the forward strand.
AAATGATGCTGGGGTGAGTTCAGATAGATATAATGCACTAAACTCTAATACTCCTGTATTAGGCTCTATTTTTATGAATCCACCGTCATGAGAAGGAGAGGAAAAATAAATAAATAAAGTATATAAACATCTTTGATTAGGTAAACCACTTTTTGTTTGTTTGTTTGTTTGTTTGTAATCTTTTTTTCTTTTTTTTTATCCTTGTTTGTTGTTGGTAGTTGTGCTGGAGGTGATAAATAAAAACATTTTTTTTTTTTTTTTAGATAGATTTTTTTTTTTTTTTTTGTTAATAGTTTATTTTGTTTTTCTTCTTTGATATCTTTATGGTATACCTGTTTATCACTATTTTAACTTTTAAATATTATTATTTTTTTTTTCTTATTTCTTCATTTTTTAAAAATAATAGAGATTAAAGAAGAATAGTAAATAGTTTCTTGTGATAAATGCATCACTCCCGTTGGCTTGCTGCAACTTCTCATTGTTTTATTAATACTAGTATAATATTTGCCCCAATTCGACGAGAAAAACTTGTAGTTAAAAATACTCGAGTGGATGAAGAAACGCAAATAAAGAAAAAACGAAATTCAAATAAATTAACAAAAACAGAATCAGAATCAGAGATAAAAACAGAGAATTTAATTAATCACAAAAAGAATATTAACATTAATAATAATAATAATAATAATAATAATTGGCATGAGGAAGAAATATTTCAATTTGCAGCACCTGTGGCCCACACAGCATACACACTTCCAAGGGGAAATACATTGGTACGAGAAAAGATAAAGAAATCATATGATAGAAATAAAAATTTTAAAATATCAAAAGGAGTTTCAAATAATTATGGGAAAATAGAAGAAAAAAGTTTCACAATGTCATCATCATCATTTTCAACAACAACACCTATGAAATATAATAATAGCATGAATACAGAAAAAAACAGTCGTTTTTCTGTTCAAAAATCTACTAATGATATATCTAGTAATAAAGTTCCTACTAGTTCAGAAAAGAATGAAGTTAAACCTTCAAGACTTTCTAATCTTCGTATAATTAGGTTTAACTAATATTTTAAATGTTTTTATTTATTTTCTTTTAAATGTTATGGATTTCTTTTTTTTTTTGGGGGAGGGGGGGAGGGGTTTCGTTTTCAATGGTTTTATTTTTTTATTTATTATTTATTTTTGTTTTTTATACACTTTTATTCACAAATAAATTTAAAAAAAAAAAAAAATGGTTTCTTCACAGTGCTTTTTCTTTCCTCTCTATTCTTTTACATGATTGATGAAAAATATATATTTATTTATATAATCTTCTACAAACTTCTATTAATAATCTATTCTTGATACTTCTCTAAAAAGGAAAAGTACATACTTTTACAAAATTATTCTTTTTTTTTTAAATTTTTTTTTCTTTGAATTTACTCCAAGATGTTTAACTCTGTATTTTATTCTTTATGAATTTAGTGATTTAAAACGATTAATAATTTTAATGCCTTGGACAGAAATTATTGGTAAAAATGTGAAAATAAATTCTAATCCAAAAGGAAAAAAGCGTCTTCGTCAGTCTGAAGATAATAATGAAAATAATTATATAAATGTAGAGTACTCTCAATTACAAGCAACTCTTTTTCGTTTCTCAATGGAAAAATTAATAAAATGTTTAATTTGTCCTCCATGCCGTTTACATAATGCATATTCTTTTAATAAAGATATAAGTGATTCACTCTCAACTCTTCAATATGCTGTTATTCCTAATTTTTTTAATTCACAATCTTTAACAGTGAAAAGGAATTCACGTGATTTGTGTGAGTTAACATGTAAATCACCTCTTCGTCAAATTTTAATAAAATCTTTAACAGTAACTCGTGATGCTATGGGAGCTGTAGATGAAATATCAAAAGATTCTTTATTAATTGTAGCCTTTGCTGAAGAAAAAGAAAAAGAAGAAATATCATCTCTACATTCTGAAGAGAAAAATCGTTTAAAGTTAAATAAAAGAAAAAGAGGAAATGACATGATGATGATTGTGGGACTTTGTGTAGCACGTGAGTTAACACAAGCCTATCGTTTACATTCTACTGAAGAAGAAGAAAAAAAGAACACTGATAATATAATTAACGAAGTAAATAATAATAATAATAATAATAATAATAATAACCCACGATGGGAGGAGAAAATAACAGAAGTAGGAGATATCTGGTGTGTGGGTTCATCTTTGTGTGGAATTCAATTTGTGTGGGTTAAAGAAACACACCGCCGCAGTGGAATTGCAAATATATTATTAGAATTATCTCGAAAAAATGTTTCATATGGGTTTGAAGTACCTAAACAATATGTTGCATTTTCAGAGCCTACGACACAGGGGAAATTGTTTGCAAGAAGTTATACTGGACGCTCAGATTTTCTTATTTTTTGAAAAAAGAAAGAAAGAAAGAAACAGTTTTTTTTTTTTTTTTGTGTGTGTGTGTCTGAAATTTTTTTTTTTTTTTTTAATGTTTTTATTAGTTGTTAATAAATTCTACAGAGTATCTCAGTTCTCAATAGAGGGTAAACAAGTAAATATATATATATATATATCCTCTCAATAGAGACTAACAAAAAAAAAATAAAAAAAAAAAAATAATAATAATAAAATATATATATTCTACTCTTTCTGTATTTTAACATAAGTGATTCATTTCTGTGTTTATATTTTTTGTATTTTTTTCATATGTATTTATATATTTTTTTTCTCTCTACCTTCTATTCTTATGTTTTCAATATAGAATAAAAGAGCGATTTACTGCGATAATTCATTAAAAAAAAAAAAAAAAAGATCTTTTTTTAAATCACTAAATAAATCAAAACCAAAACAAAACAAAACAAATGTCAAGTATACCGCCCAAAAAATCAACACAATCTACAAAGACTACAAAGAAAGATATTTCAAGCACAGAGGCAGCAAAGAAATCAACACAAACTACAAAAACAACAAAGAGAGAAGTTCCCACTTCAGATGAAACAAAAAAATTAACACAAAGTGTAAGAAGTACAAAAAAAGAAGTTTCAACGACGGAATCAACAAAGAAAACAATACAAACTGCAAAAAGTCCAGTTAAGAAAACTTCTACTTTAGGCACACCAACGAAATTAATATCTCGTAAGAAAACTCCAACGAAAGAAGTTTCAAGTGATTTAACACCAGAGCAAGAATTATTAAAAGAGTTGGAAGTATTATCTCTTCAAGATAGATATAAGAGAATTATAGAAGTAGGACGTGCTGCTCGTGATGGAAAAGAAGAAAGTGAAGAATATCATTTACTTTTAAAACTTTCAAAATCAAATATTCCATACGAGCGAATGATTGGAGCACTAGGACTTTGGCAATCTGATATTAATACTGAAATTACACGTTTAATAAATGATGCATGTGATTTTGTTGCAACTTTAGCTATGACGCCAGCAGCAACAAAGTTAAATGATAATGAAATACATCAATTATTTAAAGAAATACCTTTTTGGCGATTACATCAATTATGTAAACGATTAGAGCATGCAGGGCGTATTCCAGCAATTGTGGATAATTATATTTCTAATTTATCTCCTGAGGAAATAAGCTGGAGAAAAAACTCTAGGATACAACCTTTATTATCTTGGGCTTCAGAATCTATATTAACAGAACAGCCTGTTACTGTTTTAAGAATGTTTAATAAAAAAGAGTGGTTTGCGTTAACACGACGAATTCCTGATTTTGTTATGGATTTTGTATTAAAAGAATTAAATAATGAAAAAGGAGCAAAAGAATCATCTACTACTTCTAGAGCTTCTCCTATAACAATTTTTACTGTTAGTAAAGAATCAGTGAATCGTATACATATTGTACTTGAAGCTTTATTGCGTTATTATCCTTCTCATGGACTAAAATTATTGACAAATGTTTTAGATTCTATTGAAGTAAAAGAGGATTGTTTAATTAAATACGCACAATTATACCCTAGTGAAGTTGCAAATCTTGTTTTAAAATATAAAATACAAGTATCTCTTGAGTGTTCTTCAATAATGAAACGATTAGATGCCGATATTCTTTTTGAACTTTTTAATGCAGATGCATTGCCTTATTGTTCTCCTGTTGTTTTTTTTACTAAAGCTCCAGTAAAAATAAGAGATAAATTATATTCTAAATTTTCTAAAAGTATGCTTGAATCTAATGGGGCAATGAAAATATCAGCACTTAAATGTATAACAGATTCTAAACAACGTGAAAGTGAAGCGATGCATGCTTTAACAGAAGTAGAAGAATTACGTATTTCTCCTCTTGTATATATAGAATATATTTCTGTACTTTCATTTCCAAAAGCTATAGAAATAGGTTCACAATATTTAAGAAGTCAAAAAATAGATATTCGTGCTGCTGCTTGTGCTGCAGTTATAAAAACTGGTCGTTATCATACAAATCATCTTGAAGATATTCTTCAATTTTGTATATCACGTAATAATGAATCTGATATTGTACGACGTGCTATTATTTGTGAATTATCTGAACTTCCACCTACCCGTTGGAAAGATGAACATTTTGATAATTTTATAAAAATAATTCAATCTGTTTGTGATGCTAAAGATGCATCATGTGAAACATATTATTATGCAATAACATTAATTATAAAATCGGCTCTTGTTAGTAGTAAGTTAATTGAAAATTCACTTTTAAAAATTATAAAATGTGCTAATATGGCTGTCCCAAGTATGGAATTATATGCTTTTTCTAAATCTATGGTGGAAAATATTTGGAATACTCTTCTTCCATGGATGAAAAGTGAACGAGATACAGGGAATGATTATATTCTTTCTTCAACTATATCTAGTTTTGGTAAACACTTGCTTAAAATTTCTGATAATGCAATAGATTTCCTAAAAAGTATGCGTAATTCTCCTCATTCTTCTATTGCACAATCTGGTATAACAATTTTATTTCAATATTTTCCAAGTATTGCAAAAGAGATGATTCCAAGTTTACTTAGTGCATCTTCAGACTGGATTACATTAGATTTTATTAAAAATTATGTAGGTCAATCTTTACAAGGTAAAATACTTGATCGTTATATTACTCCTATAAAAATGTCTGGAATGTTAACATTTTCTAAAGAGGAAACTTTGGTTACTTTTAATAATGCATTTTATTGGACTTCTGAAAAACAAAAAATTTATGCTAAATCTATTGTTAATTATTTATTAAAAAAAGATCATAATATATGGGATGAAAGGAAAATGTTACATATTTTACCTTCATTACACAGTGGTAATGTATCCGAAGCATTATTACCTTTTTTAAAAGAAGAATGTGAAAATATACGTCTTCGAGATATGATTATTGAAAATTTTGGTCGTTTTAATGATAATACTTCATTTGAAATACTTATAAATTCTCTTGAAAGTAGTGATGATCGGGCACGAGTTGCTATTTATGCAATTATACGTCGTCTTCGTGGTCTTCCTATTTCACAAATTATAAAAATACTTTATAACTCTGCATATTCTCAAAAGGTAACTTTACAAAAAATAGCTATACGTATTATAGGTGAAACAGCTGAGGAAGAAGCCTATAATTTTTTAAAAGAATTACGACAAAATAAATCTTCACTTCATGATAGTGTTGAAATTTCTTGGTTAAATGCTATGTTTAAATTTTTATCAAAAGAAGAAGTATGGGATGAATTAGAGGCAGCAGCTAAAAGTATTAAATGTGATGTAGCATCTACTCTAGCTTATATTCCTAATGAATCTTTTCAAGAAGATTGGCAACATAAACGTCTTGAAAAAATTATTTTAACATTACTTTCTCATAATAATATTACAGTTGTTTATGCTGTAATGAAACGTTTATCAATTTCACCACTTCTATATCATGATACAGAAGTAATTGAATCACTTTTTCAATGTTTACAAACACGACGTGATGTTGAATTTATTACAGAAGTTATTCGTGCTTTGGCTTCCTCTTCTGCTTCTTCTTCAGATATTGCTAAATGTATTGCAAGTGTACAAGAGGAATCAAAACTTGGATATATTATTAAATTATTTCCTACATTAAGTCGTACTTTTCAAAAACGATTTGAATGTATAACTGTAGCATTAGTAAAAGTATTAATACAAAGTCGTCGTCAACCTTCATTAGCTTGTCAACTTATATGTGAATTACCTGCCGTGTTACAAGGAGATCTATTAAAAGATATTTTTAGTAAAGGACTTCTTCACCCAGGGGCGGCTAATATTATGGTGCAATGTATAGAATGTAATTTAAAAAATGAAGAAAATTTTATTGAATTAGAAAAATGGTTACGACATCATGAACATCCATATTTGCAACGTATTGGACTTGCGTTGCTATGTAAAATGGCAAAATCACCAACATCATTAAAAAATTGGACTCCTGAATTATTAGAAGCATTACAGTTTTACAGAAATTGTAGTGATCCTTGGGTAAGTGATGATGCTAATTTGGTAGATACACAAATGTAATAAGGCTTTTATAAGGAATAACGAAAACTAAAATAAAATAAAATAAAATAAAATAAAATAAATAATTTTTCCTCCTCCTTCCTCCTCTCTCTCGATCATCTCTCTTTTTCGGTATTAGGTAATAATGAAAGAAAAGCATTATTCAAAATTCTTTTTTTTTTTTTTTTTTTAAGAATAAGGGAGGAGGGGTTTGGTGGGGGTAGGAAAGCATTTTTATTATTATTACTTGTGCTTATTTGTGCTTTTTTTTTTTTTTTTTCTTCATCCCATTTTGCTTGATTTTTTTTTTTTTTTTTTTTGCCCTGTATGCATTTTTATATTTTATAACAATGCGTATAGAATTTTTTTTTTTTTTTTTTTTTTTTGTCTGTGTGGAGAGGGAGGAACTGGGAAAAAGGGGGGTTTTCACTTTTGGAAATTATTCTCTATGTAATTCATATATGACGTCAGTTAAGCGTCTTACTTTCGCATTAATGGGTACTGCCTCTTTAGTAAAATCCTATTTCAACAATATTATTATTATGAGGATTTTTTTTAAATTTTTTTTTTAAACTAACAGGGATTTCTCCCTCCCCAGTTCCCCTCCCCCTCCCCTATTGCTTTCAATGTTTTTGTATATAAAAATATGTTTTTTTTTTTTTTGATCTTCTTTTTGAAGATCACTTCTGTGTGTTTTTTGAATTTTTTAGATGTTTATTCATGTATATGTACATAATTCTGTATAGGTATACTCTTTTCCCATTCTTTCCACTTGTTCTTTTTTTTTTTTTGATCCTGTAGCATAGGCTTTGATAATTTTATTACTATTATCCGAATAATTGAAAAAATAAATAGATAAACAATTATAGGCTTACATATTATATATATATATATTTATTTATTTATCTGTGCCGATAGAGAATATAGGCGTAGGAAAGATATATGTTGTACATGCCCTTATCTCCCAACGTTTTAAAGTAACTGCAGAGTTACAGCCTAACAATTTACACTTAAGAAGAGTAAAAGCAAAAATATTAGAGGAGTAACTTAAGAATTTATTCGGATTTTCAAATATGACTCTTCAACTTGATGTTATTTCTTTCTCACCAGATATGATGTTACCAGCTAATGTAGTACTTGTAGCTATGGAAGTAGGAAATGAAAAAAAAAAATTTTTTTTTCTCTTTTTGAAAAAAGTAATAGGGAATATAAAAGAAGTTTAAGTAGAAGAAGAGAATAATAATGAGACACATCATGTGAATAACTACGTTTTGGATCTCACATTTGCTAAAACCATATTAAAAACTGATATATCGGATAAAAATAAAGAGTTTGCGTGTGACACTCCACTGATTTCAGAGTATGAAATTAAAAACAGTAGAGAAAGTATTAGTTTTACAATTAATGATAATGCTTCTATGTTAGAAGAGGATATGAGTCTACAGTGTTTTACAGAAAGTGAGAATATTCTAATGTCTAGAGAATTAAATAAATTATCTTCTAATTTCCAATGTGTGAAAAACGAGGAGTCAGATGATAAATTAAATAAGAAGATAAATTTGGTGAATTCTAAAAGTAAAGAGGAGTTTAAAGATAATGATGTTAATAATGAAGAATTTATAGCTCAAGAGGCGGAGAAATTAAAATTGTATGAAGAGAAACTATTAGCTTTACGTGAAAAGATTTTTATTACCCGAAATTCTTTAAAATATAAGGAGCAACGTCTAAATTAAAAAAAAAAAAAAATCAAAATCAAAATCAAGTGAAAGTGGCGAATCTAAATAGTATAGATGCAACTAGAAGACTAAAAATTACAAAAGATCATGTTTTTTCTTTACTTGCTACAATACTATCTCAAAATTATAATAAGGTAAAATTTGAAGAAAATAATAATATTTATAATGATAATAAAACATTAGCGAATAGGGTTGTTAGTTCCGCAGCATATCGGCAGCGTGTTTTTCTACATTTACAAAAATTAAAAAGTAAAAATAATTCTCTTGAATTGAAATTACGTAATCTTGAGGAACAGCAGCGGCGTCTTTGATATCATCTGGAGGATCATAAGGGTTGTATACGTGTTGTTGTACGGATGCGACCAATTTTTAAAGATGAAATGGTAAACCCTAAAAATGTAATATTAGATTGTGATATCTCAATTGATGAAATAGAAGGAAAAATTAATGTATTTTCTTCATCTATTGAATAACATATATTTGAATTTTTTTCTGTGTATGGCCCATCATCTGAGAATGAAAATCAGCAGCAACATATATTTAATGAGCAAATGAAACCTCTTTTAGAGTTATATGTTTCTGGCACTAACGTTACTGCTTTAGCTTATGATCCTACTGGTAGTGGGAAAACTTTTACTATATTTGGCTCTTATGATAATGAAACTGGAGATATTTTTACCGATATATCTGATGACATTAATAATAATAATAATAATAATAATAGGCTATTTCTCCGTAGTTTGCATTGGTTAACTGATAGAGTTCAAGGCCGTGATGATTGTTGGAGGATTCTTTTAATACACCTCTCTGTAGTAGAACTTTATATCGATCAAGTATATGACCTTCTGCTGGACCCAACACCAGAAATGATAAAAAAACGTTTGAATTCTCGAACATACTCGAGTACATTAGAGCCACTGGGGACTCGAGTACCTGTAACAGATATGATAAGTGCTCTTAATGCTTTTCGTCATGCAATGAATCTTCGACAGACGCACTCTACTTTATGTAGTGCAAAATTTAGTAAGAGCCATATGTTCGCAACTTTTTGGGTAGAATCTTAATTAATTACTTCGGAGGGAAATTCAAAATTATCCAAGTTAATGTTTTGTGATTTAGCAGGAATTGAACGAGTTTTACAGTCACGAGCTAGTGGAAAACGACTAAAGGAAGTGTAATTTATTAATAAAAGTCTCTTCTACTGGTGATGTTTTATGTGCCTTAACATATTCAAATACTAGTAACCTTCTATCTCACGTACCATACAGGAATAATAAAGTAACTCAAATGCTTTAAAGTTCAATAGGTGGAGACGCCAAAAGTTTGCTATTGGCTTGTATTTCTCCATATATTCCTAAAATATCTAATATATCTGAAAACTTTCGACTTTAAAGTTTGCTAGTCGGGCAAAAAAGGTTTATAACACTCAAAAAAATAATAATAAAAAAAGAAATAAATGAATTAAAAAACATAACACATATTCATGTCTAATTGATTTTAATGTTTCATTTGTGTCGCTCTACATACCTTGTTTATTCATAAAAGAAACTAGAACGTAATATATATATATATATGTTGATTCTGTAATGATGGCTCTATAGCGTAAAAGTGTTTAATCCGCTTTTTAAGTTAAACATATTTCTTTTTTTTTTTTTTCCCTCCCCTAATTCAACACTAAATATTATAATATTAACAGACTTCTTTCGTGGACACTATGCTTTTTTGTTCCTTTTTCTTTTGCTTCTTTAACTAATTATGATCTTTTCCAAAAAAATAGAATACACACATAGAAAAATATATTTACAGTAAAAATGAGGAATAAAAATTACGTTTATTTGGTGTTCGTGGTTTTTCTCCTCATATCAGGGATTTTATTAACTACAAGCATATTTGAGTTTTCTCATGTGGAGAGTAAGCAGTCTGGGGGTACACCGAATGAATTGCCCACGGGGCGGACAGCAGAGGAGTACC